>CAUYLG010058735.1:0-20327 GCA_963573385.1 Cacajao melanocephalus
AGATATAGGTGAAGGGGAGGAAAGCAGCAAATCACACTGCCACGTGTGTACCTATGCAACAATCTTGCATGTTCTTCACATGTACCCCAAAACCTAAAATACAATAAAAAAAATAAAAATAAATAAAAAAAAATTCAATACCTTATAGTGTATCTTATGCCTTTCCACATACAACCAAACTTGTTGCATAGGAAAAATTATCTCCCTCTCTATTGTAGAAGGCACAGTCCGTTACAGGCAGTTTTATTTTTCCTATTTTTCTAACAGCATTACCGCCAAGATATTCCAAATGGATTAATCTCTTGAAGCTGAACCCAATGAAATATAAATGAGAAGCCATTTACAGCACTGGACACGTATGCCTGGTGCATTTTGCTCTTTAAAAATCTAACGTAAAGTCTCAATTATGAAAGATGAATAAGTTCTAAAGACCTGCTGTACATCACCACGTCTACAGTTAACAATACTGTATTGTACACATGAACCTTTGTTAAGAGAATAGATATCATGTCAAATGCTCTTACCACAATAAAAAAAAATTCCAAAACTGGACGAAATGAAGAAGGGGATATGTCAAAAACTGGTCAGGACATTCTTGCTTGGTAATTTGAGAGGTCTTAAGAATGTACTCTTTGGGGACCAATAATGACAGCCTGCCTAACTGGAAATCTTTCTCTTTATGTAATGATGAAAGGTTATTTTTGAAGAAGCTGGAATTAGATACTAAAGAATCTTTTAACATCTTTTTGTCAAAGTAGAAGAGTCTCTAAGAGGTGAATGCCAATCAATCACTTTTCATGTCTGTAGTGAGAAAACAAAGGGAAGAGGTTTGAATTACACTTGAAGAGCTTTCATATCAACCCAGGAGAGAGCCTTCTTGAGGTTAATAAAGCACTCATTTAGAATACTGAGAAATGTGATAAAGCCTTCGTGCTTAGAGATCTTCGAAAAAATTAAATAAGGCCAGGTGCAGGCTCATGCCTGTAATCCCAGAACTTTGGGAGACTAAGGCAAGAGGATCACATGAGACTAGAAGTTCAAGACCAGCTGGGAAATGTAGCAAGACCCTTTCTCTACTAAAAATTTAAAAATCAGCCAGTCATGATGGCATGCACCTGTAGATCCAGATACTTGGGAGGCTGAAGTAGGAAGATCACTTCAGCTCATGAGTTTGAGGCTGCAGTAAGCTATATGGTCTTTTTCTGTTGTCCAGGCTGGAGTGCTGTGGGAGTGCACTCCAGCCTGGACAACGAACAAGACCATATCTCTTAAAAAAAAAATTACTGGATAAGCATCCCTCCCTAAAGTCATGGGAACAAAAAAAAATGTTTTCCTAAGGTTCCACCACCCAGATCTAACTCCATAAAATAAGTATCTCCCAAAAGTTCATGAAAGCAGATGATTTTTTAAAATATATTTTCTCTGTAAAGTCAGGGCTGAAATTCAAACATAAAACAGAATGGTTTCAATGTCTTTTTTGATTACACTGGAAAGTGACAAAATGGTCCTTCTCTGAAAATAATTACTTTAAAGATCAAATTTAAAATAATCACATCTGTGGACTTCAGGGAGTAGAATTCATTCATGTTTCCCCCCAGTTATGTGGACCTTGCCCATATCAGGTCATAAGAGCCAATTGTGTGTATCTCTTCCCAACTCCACAACCAGTATCTTCACAATGGTAGCTTGAAATCAGTCATAGTACCAATATTTATACCATGGAAATTAGCCAACACTAAAAAGCAGGGCGGCAGTGAGTGGGGTGGCAGGGAAGGGTTTTAGTGGTTGTTATTTTCCAGAAAGCTGGTTTTAAATATTTTGCAGTTTATCACTGTTTCCTATTGTGTTTCAAGAGAGAAACATTAACTTCCTGCTTAGCAGAGATTCTACTGTACTACCTTAGACAAATTACTTAATCCCTCTAAGTGCCTCTGCCTCCTCATTTTTGAAATAAAAATAATCATTCCTGCTTCACTGAATTGTTAGCACCGACTGTGATAATTAGTGTGAAGTATTAAGCACAGCGCCTGCACTTAGGAAGGAGCTGGCTATAGTGATGGTGGCGGTGGCACCAAGGTGATGTGCTAGTAATAGGCATCGTCATGGTGTCAGCAGTGTTCATCTCACAGTCAGTGTTTCAAAAATTACTGTAAGTATTGATTTTTAAACACTATTATTGCAGATTTTTAGACCAATTCTAAGTTTGATACTTAAAATAGGTAGCACCAAGTTGAATAGAAATGATTTGCCTTCAAACTGTCTGAAATCCCTATCCTTCATATATAATTGTATTTATCTGGGTCATTTAAGTTTGTGCTTCTAAAATTACCAAATCATAAGTATCACCTGAGGGATTGCCAGGGGAGAAGTATAAGAAACTTTATTCCTTTATTCCTACCCCAGGCCTTTAAAATATATCTCAAAATATATATTGGTTTTCAAACTTTCATATATATCAAAATCATTTGGAGGGCTTGTTAAAGCATAGATTGTTGGACCCTATCCTCAGAGTTTCTGATTCAGTGAGTTCAAGGTGTCAGCTAAACGTATGTATTTCCAACATGTTGCTAGGTGATGTTGATGCTGCTAGTCCTGGACATAAGCTTTGAGAACCACTGCTCTATTTCATCCTCCGCTCTGAAATGGCCCATTATCTTTGTACCAAACTAAGGTTTGTTAGTGACCCCTACTCAGGACACTTGCTTTCCCAGGAGATACCCTGGTCTCTGTGTCAGTATGTATCGCTGTATTTAGGACTTAATCATTCCGAAATGCAGTCGTTTAAAAAATTATTGTTGTTAATAAGTCTATGATTCAGCAAAATGTTTCTGATTTGAGCCAATTCAGTCGATCTCCAGCTGGGCTTAATCATGTATCTGGGGTCAACTGGCCAAAGGCTGGCTGATCCCAAATTGTCTCACGTTCCTGGTGGTTGACTGGCTGTCCATTGAGGTGACAAGGGTGACCAGTCTGAGTGTTGCTTGTCCCCCAGTAGGCCAGCGCAGGCTGGTTTCTATGGTAGCGATGAGATTCCAAGAAGAAAAGCAGAAGCATTTATGGTCTCCTGAGACCCAGGCATAACACTGTCATAATTTTATTCCCCCTGCATTCTATTGGCCAAATCAAGACAAAAGACCAGCCCAAATTCCAGAGGTGAGGAATTAGATTCCATCCCTGATAAGAGGAGCTACAAACTCACTTTACAAAGGACATGGCTGAAGGAAAGGATGGAAAATAGGGGTCGTTTTGTGGTCAATTTCTCACAATCCCTTCTACAAGTAAAACACTAGCTAATCCACTTGATAGCCTAAGAAATGGCTAGACACATCTAAATTCTATGATGAAAAAAAGTTTGTATTCTCTAGCTGAGGTTTCTACTGTATAAATTACAGCTGTGTGAGTATGCATTACCTCTTCGTATATCTGAGGATAACAAAAATATCCCCCAAAATGTAGTTTTCCACAGCCACGTATTCCAGGGCCATACTTCTGCTTCTCAGGTATAGCTGAATCCTGTCCACTACTGCATGTGCTCAACAGACCACCTATCACTTGTTTAATCTTGGAAAAGGGTTGCTACATAATAGTCTTACCACATAATTATGAAATATTTTCCCTGGATTCCTATATCTCCCTCCTCAAGTTTGCTCTTAAACATATTTGTATTTTAATAACATTTTTCAAAGACATTGCACTAAAAAAAATTACTTCCCAGATGAAATCTCCCCAAATCCATTTAACTCTAATTTCATACTAAAATGCCATGTATTGTTTTCTTAATAGAAATAATGCGAACATTACCACAGGAGAAGGTCAAAGAGATGAGAAGACTCAGTGAGCCACGTCATAGTTATGCTGCATGTGGATATTTTTTCTTCTTTATTCTTTTGCTATTGACATTAGCCTTTGAAAATGCATTAACAAATTTAAAATTATAGCTGCCTATTGGGATTTATTAAAATATCTATGGAAGCCAGAACTCATTTTTAACACTTTGTGCTCTTACAGGAAAATTCTAAGATTAGGCTCCAAATGGTAATAATGTGGAAAAAAATCCATAAATGAATGAATGTTGCATGGAGCAACCCTGGAAGTTTGCTGATGAATATTGCTAGAGGATCTACTGGAGCAAATAAATCTATAGGACCTCTTCCCTTCCTTTCCTCCACTTTTCCCTTCCTATATGCCTCCTTTTATACAAATGTATATCAAGATTCATCTTTGATGAAGAAAATTCACAAAAGAGCAGCATATCTCCTAACACAGGAATCTGTGTAAATGAAGTGGATCAGTTCTTTCCATTTCACTTTGGTGATACTTGGGATGGAATACATAAGCTCCTTGTATGTGTAGTGGATATGAGATTTCTTGGTTACAATGTTGAAAACTCTATTTTCTACCACTGATCTCTACTTTGGGTCCTCCATTATGGCTCAGAAACAGAAAAATCTGGTATAATATTATCTAACTCAAAACTCAATTGAAACTCAGTTTTTTAAAAGGAGTTTTCAAAGCTTATTCTGTACTCCCACTCACATCACCCTCTACTGAAAGCATGGAAAATTTGGACACTCAGGCACAACAAGTAAGTATCTGGCAACCAAACAAGACAAGGAGGCGGGTAGTATATTCTCATTCTCTGTGTGATTCCGCTCATCTTCTCAGGTACATGAGCATGTGGCTGTATATTAAGAATAAACACCTGATACAGACTCAGGCAGGTAGTGTGCTACAGCCACCCAACTGGGTCCCCATGCAACTTCCTGGCCTGAATGATCTGGTAGCATGGACACAGCCCCCACCTCCAGTGATTTGTCTCCTGTGTAGACTTCATTTGTGAAGTGTGCTCACTTTGCCTAGTGGCCTCTTGGATCCTATTCACAGCTAATGTCTTTGCTTCATATTCTGAGTCCAAGGAAACTCACAGACATTTCCCATCCATGTAAGGAGCTCAGGTTATTCACTGGCCTATCTCTTAACAACTTCTGCCACAATGCTTCTCAGGCTCTCCAATTTTATGGGAATATAGGCCCAGCCTCTTTCCAATCCCTTCATAGAATAACGTTTGTGTGTGTGTAGTGGTTTAAAATATTTAACTTTACATTAATTTTTAAACCACATTCACATGTTTATGCAGCCTAAGAGAACTGAAATTCAGAAGGAAAAATATTCCTGTAGTTATTGACCCAAGAAAATCCAAATCTATTAATATATGGAAAACGAGAATTAAAAATGAAAACTCAGGCTGGGCACTGTGGCTCATGCCTGTGCTCCCAATGCTATGAGAGGCTGAGGCAGGAGGGCTGCTTGAGCCCAGGAGTTCAAAACCAGACTGGGCAATGTCATAAGACCCTTGACTCTACAGAAAATTTTAAAAATAGCTAGGTGTGGTGGTGCACACTTGCAGTCTTAGCTACTCAGAAGCCCAAGATGGGAGGACTGCATGAGCCGAAAAGTGTGAGATGGCAGTGAGCTATGATTGTGTTACTGCACTTCAGCCCAGGAGACAGAGAAAGAGCCTGTCTCTAAAACGAGACAGAGAGAGAGAGAGAGAGAGAGAGAATTCACCTTATATATTAGCTATGAAAAATTGACCAGGTATGGTGGGTCACGCCTGTAATCCCAGCACTTTGGGAGGCCTAGGCAGGTGGATCACTTGAGGTCAGGAGTTCAAGATCTGCCTAGCCAACATGGTGAAACGCTGTCTCTACTAAAAATACAAAAATTATCTGGGCATGGTGGCAGGCACCAGTAATCCCAGCTACTTGCGAGGCTGAGGCAGGAAAACCACTCGAAACTGGGAGAAAGGGGTTGCAGTGAGCCAAGATAGAGCCACTACACTCCAGCTGAGGTAACAAAGTGAGACTCCATCTCAAAAAAACAGAAAGGAAAAGGAAAAATTGACCACCAGATTGACAAAGCCAGTATCTATGACTGGACAAAACATCCTAATTTTTCTTTACCAGATTCACACACAAATTTAAATTACAAAATAAGAATTCCTGTGTACTTAAATCGGTCACAGTAGGCAAGTAATTAGGAGTGCTGTAAAGAGATAACTACATCAATAAGCTTGAAATATGTTATTATTTTTGCTAATTAAATCAAAGGATTTTGCTCTGTGATGAATTTCAGACAATACAGTTTATAGATTGATCTCTACTCTAATTGTTCTGCGAGTATTCATGATTTCTCTCTAACAAGACAGTAAGCTTTGTTGGGACAGGTACACTGTCCTATATTTCTTCAGTTGCCTCAGCAAAAACTATAAAACTGAACACATAGTAAATGAATTCATAAATATTGATGATTGCTGATTGAGAACCTTAAATTCAGAAAATTCCTAGGAAAAAGACATCTTTTGTTAGGATGATCTTAAATCTGGATCATATTCTTCTTCCTCAGTCAACACTTCATCTCTGAATTTATGAGAAAGATCTTTCCACATTTGTGGAACTGGATTAAGATAAGAGAACATAATCAATGAGTGCTACATTTTTAAAGAAAACATGTTAACCACACAGTCATGAAAATTCTTATCCGTGACAGGAAGGTTGATTAGACCATATGAGTGAGCTATTGGGCAGGTAAGAATAATAAATAGTAAATAAATAAAAGATCCTTTCAACAAAACAGAGAAATGCAAATATATAAAAATGCAGGCTTTATTTTCATTTATGTGTTAGAAGTTTGCAAAATAATAACATATTTTTTTGTAACAGAGAGCTGCAAACTTAGGAAGCAAATCTCTTTATAGAAACTATTAAAATCACTATAAATTTTTAGCATACTCTGGAGCGATGTTTCCCAGTGAGTTTTGTTTTAAATATTAATAGTCATTATGTGGACAAAAAGAAGCCCAGGGTCAAATAATTTAGGAAATACTGGATTAAATAAAATTAAACAGGTTTCTTAAGTGTAGGACTTCTCAAAGCCTTACCTATGCTAATAAGCATGATGAATCTCAGAGAGACAGTTATAATGTGTACACTGCCAAATTTATTTTAAGAAACACCTTCTCTCAGAAGGAAAAGGTTGCATTTGTGAAGAAAAATAAATGTATTTGTAAGACCTAGATATTTAAAATAGTGAACACGGTTCAAACGTGCATCAAATAATTTTTTTTCATGCTTTTAGGTATTAAGTCCAACCAAATGGTTTGAATCCATCTGTCAAATAGCTAGATCTACACTATTCTAAACATTTACCATTTCTAAATATCTGGATATTTGGCATTCTTTACATAAAAAAGCTTAGCTGGTGGGCAGAACTTTTCATGATAGTCACAGACCCAATCTATATGATAGGTATCATTTTTAAAAAGAAAGAAAAAAGTCATAGTTTTTACTATATTAAGGTGTATTTATTTATTCACTCAACAAGTATTTACTGAGCACCTACTATGTACCAGGTAGGCATCCTTCCAGGGCTGAGGCTACAGTGGTGAGCAGGGCATGTTATAGATAATACATAAGGAAGCAATATAATTTCAAATGATCCATGAATTTAATAAAATGGGGCTATAACGAGAGAGAGACCAGATGGATACTTTTGTTTGCATGATCAGGCAATGTGTTACTGTGGAGGTCATAATTTATATGCAACTGAATGATTCATATAAGCCAAACAGCAAAGATCTGGGGAAGAAAATTCCAGCCAGATGAAACAAATGGCAAGCCCTAGGGTACAAATGTGCTTGGCATTTTCAAGGATCAAAGAATCTGGCTGTGTGGCAAGGGCATAGCAGGGAGAGGAAGATGATAGGTACTGATTTAATAGGCTATGTGGAAATACCTTAGGATTCTGCATGACCCATAGTAAGTGCTCAATTGGTTAAGGCGATGATGATGATGATGACAATGATGTTTTAAGAATAGGAATAAAACAGAATAAACTCTCTCTCTCTTATTTTTTTTTTTTTTTTTTATGGAGTCTTGCTCAATTTCCAAGGCTGGAGTAGAGTGGCATGATCTCAGCTCACTGCAACCTCCGCCTCCCAGGTTCAAGCGATTCTCCTGCCTTGGCCTCCCGAGTAGCTGGGACTACAGGCACGTGCCACCATGCCCGCTGAATTTCTGTATTTTTAGTACAGACAGGGTTTCACTACATTGGGCAGAATGATTTCAAATTCCTGACCTCAGATGATCTGCCTGCCTTGGCTTCCCAAAGTGCTGGGATTACAGGCATAAACCAAACTCTCAAATGTTAATGTCAGGAAATACTTTTGAGTAAACTTAGAGTTAAAATAAATGCCTGTGGTTTTTTACCTTTCTGTCAGATATATATTATATAGTATTAGTCAAGAGAAGTAACACTAATAACAGTTCATTTCCCTTAATGAATGAGAGAGATCACAATCTGAGAATCACAATCTGCTTTGATTTCACAGCTCTCCCCTGAGTGGTGATGGGAAGAACCTGAAAGAGAGATTCAGGCTCTTTTCATCATGCTGCTCTGCCATCTCGGAACCCTCTATTTCTTGTCCTAGGCAAACAGAAAGAAGAAGAAAGAGTAAGGAAAGTACACCGGATACCTCATGATCTCCCAAAAGTAATATATACATCTCCTGCTCACACTTCATTGGTGTGGATTAATCAAATGATCCTATCTAGATCCAAGGGCTGGTAAATATAGTCTTTCTGTTCACCCAATAGGGAAATGACCCAGTTTAGTGACTACCTATGAGCACATTGCACTGCCTTTGCCACAATATGCTTAATGTTATGCAGAGCCAGATTTTGAAGAAAAAAAAATTCACCCTCAAATTGAAAGAGAAGTATAACAAATAGTGCAGCAAACTTTCTGAGAGATTTAAAAATCTCTCACTTCAGGGTATGAAAACACCAGACAGATTCTGGGTTATCCTACCCTTTTCTTCCCATTCAAGAAGTTTATCCCATTCTCAGTGATGGCCTTGAATTAGGCTGTAAACTATTTTTGTAATAAATCATTGGAAAACTGTTTTAACTCTTTGTGAACAAGCCTCAGGACGGTTTGCTACACAGTATTGTGTGTAAACATCATGGTTAGGAGCTGCTAAATGTATTATATCACAGTATAACACACACACCAAACATAAAAGACTGTACTCATCACTGTCCAGTCCATTTGCCCATTCTTTCAATGATCATTTACTAAGCACCCACTATGTGCCTCTGGCAGTCATATCAGGACCTTCATGGCTCAGGAACAGTTTTATCATCCTCATTCTAAAATCCAATAAGATTCCCTTCCCTGAGGCTTTCCCTGATGACGGCTCCACGTTAACTAAAGGGTAGAGTGTGAGAGGTGAAGAGACAGAAGGCTCTTGTAGACTTGCAGGTCTAGGCGATTGTGGAACTGCAAATGAAGAGAAGATGTGGGCACCACCACATTGAGAAAGAAGAAAACAGAGAACAATGTGTAGGAACACAAAATTTTTCAAGCAGTGGGACATTGCAACAGGAAAGTTACTTCATCTCCCTTGGCCTCAGTTTGCTTATCCATGAAACAGGTGTCAGGGTTGTGATGAGGATTAAATGAAAATATGCACACAAATACTTATATAAGTACCTATTTTCCAAGTAGCAAATGTCTACGCATAGTAGGGCAAATGGCGGATCTAAGTCAGAATCCAGGAAACATGTTCCGTGGGATTCGCTGAGGTAACTGATAAACACCGTCCAAGAGCAAACTAAAGGAAGCATGACTAACATGATGAAGTGAACAGAATGTGGAGAAACCACAAGGAAATAACTTGGTGAATGTTTCGCCTGGGGCGAGAGCAGACAGGGAGTAAGGGGAGAAGTGTGAACACAGCTGCCCTGCAGGGGAGTTCAAGGTATGAACTGCTGTGCTCCATCCCCACCACCCTGCTGAAAGGAGCTTTCCCTGAGCCAGGATCTCCCACTCCCTGATTTGACCCAGTCCTGCCAGAATTTCTGATATAATGCAGCAGCTACACAACTCACAGCCTGTGGCCAGAGACCCTGTAAGGGGAGGAAGAGACAGACCCTATTAAGAAAAAAAGGAGAACATAAAAGAAAATGGGGGCCAGTTGCTGTGGTTCACACCTGTAATCCCAGCGCTTTGGGAGGCCAAGGCAGGAGGAACACTTGAGGCAAGGCGTCTACAAAGAAAATAATAATAATAATAATTTTTTAAATAAAAAGAAAACAGTGCAAGGAGAAACCAAATGTGTTGATGTCAGCTATATTAGGTGCCTACAATCAGAAAAGGTAGGAAACTGAAGTCTAGACAGTCTGCCATTAAACTAAACTTAATTAGTATAATCAAATACAAGTTAATGCATAAATATAATTAATGTATACTAATTTAATTATAGTACCATGTGAAGCCTGCTGATTGATGGGCTAGATTAGCAACTCAAGTCATTAATAAGAACAAAACTGTAGCATGTAAGACAGATTGTCCTTAAAAGTTAAGCAGGTATTATTTTAATTTTTGGAATCTCATATTACCAAATTTATTTCAAAAGTTGTTAACTAATTTTTAACATTCTGGATCTGAGAAAGCATATCAAAAGGTATCCATTGTTCAGGAGACATCCATCAGCCACAATGAACAAGCCTAGCTTTATAGACCATGGTTTCTCCCCATCAAGTTTCCGAAATCTTGTTTGTTTCACTTTTGGTTTTAAGCCCTGTGATTCCAGGTCTATATATCCCAGAGAAGGATAGCACATTAACCCATTACCAGCTGTTAAAAACCAACCACAGGTTATTGTGTCAAAAATAACTAGAGATCACCTTAGAACACAGAGTAGAGCTTTGAGGGAATGAGACACTGGACAAACTTCCCTAGAGGAAGATCACAGTGCACCCAGACAATGGCTAAAGGGGAAGACTCTCAGCCCAGAATCCAGAGGAGGGCGTTAGCAACTCGGGTAGAGAAGGAACATAATGACATGAGGAAGACCTCAAAGGCAAACCTCCTCCTCTGTAACTGAGTGTGAGCCAAGTCTACACAAGATAGATGAACACATGCAGTCTGTGAAAACTGAGTTCAGATCCTACAGCAAGAACTGGATGATACAACACAGGAGAGATATGACCCCACATGTAGGTCTAAGAATGCTCTATTCCATTGGGAAGGTCAATATTTTTACTCAATTACATCAGACTGCTTTGTGTCCCAGCCTATAAATATGTAGAATCCTCCTGAGGGTTGTAAACCTTTGCTATCTTTATCAGAATGTTTCCAGGCTGGTGAACATTTTGGTGAGTCCAGATCCTTTTTAAATCTTTCTACAAGTCTGATTACATCCATCTGGCCCTGATTAATATACAATTAACCTGCCAAGCACTGTTTCAGAACCGCAGAGTCCAAGCCATCTCTGAGCCATCATCTTGCTAAAACTAGATATTACAAGAGCATATGAAGTCAACAAGAGTACAAAGGAAGGTGGTATGACTGAGGGCTGGAGGCGTCAAGAAAGTCCTTGAAGTAAAGGGAATGTGGGCCAAGCTGGAAGGAAACCAGAATTTATATTCCTTTCCAGCCACCCCAGTGTTTAACAAATGATAGATACATAACAACTATGTGTTGATTGAAAAGGGGGCTAATGAGGACTAACACACTTCTCAATAAATTACCAACGGCAACGTCCCTAAGATTTCAGTTAGTGGAAGCAATCATTAAACATTTTTCAAGGTTTTGGGACCCCACATGTCTCCAGTGAAAAACTGTGCCTTCCTGAGCATCTGGCAACCCGCTGGGGAGGAATCTGGAAGCTCTGACATTCTCAATTGCTTCTGATGAGGCTTTTGTCCAAATCAGTTCGTCTACATGTGGATAGTAAGAAATCTTTTATTTATATGCGGAGAGGCAGAAAGAAGACATAAGAATTGGTTGTTTGATTAAATTTGTTAAGTTTACTTGTGGGTTGTTGTTTCTTTTATTCTTCTGCTTTCAGTCTAATATATTTGGGTGGAGCAGGTATTCAGCCTCAGTATCCTGTACCCAAAATATTAGGGTGGGAAGGGAAATAGTATATTCAGGGACAAAGACAAGCCCAGCAGGAAGTGATGATGTTTGAGCACCTACTTTCTCACTTTTTAATAAGCTTATTTTGCTATTTCATAAAAACATGGCATATTTCAGCATTTGGCTTTTAAAAATAAATAAATGTTTTCCGAAGACTCAACATTCAAATAGTTTTCTCTTTTCTTTTTGAGATTGACAAATTCGTCCCCTTCGATGTTTTCAGTGGCTTTGACCAACGATGACTTTCCTTTTCCCCACCCTCCATGGATGGCTCCTCTTCCTGGGTCCTTGCCCAGACTTCTGCCTTCAATCTCTTCTCTTCTTACCCTGCATAATCTTCCTTGGCTTATCAGGTATATTACATTACCACATATTTGGTTACTGCTTATAGATTGATGACTCACAAGTCTATATCTTTACTCAGATCATACACTTGAACTCTAAATGATTACTGGACATATCATGTCCAACTTGAAGATATTCCTCCCTTACCCACGCGTTTTCCTGCTTTTCCAGTTTCAGAGAATATAAAATAGCTACCCACCCATCACCCAAACCAGTTACCAACAAACACACCCTTTCTCTCTCTCACTTCCTGTTCCCAGCATATCACCAAGCCCTGTTAACACTGACAGTTAGACGTCTCTCAGAGCCATCTACTTCCCTCCATCTTTAATGCCACCACCCTAGCTCCAGCTCCCCGAATCTCACCTTGACAACCACAGCAAGCTTGATGGATCTCATACAAGGCTCCAGTCTTGTTCTCTCCGATCCATTCTCTATGTTGCAACCAATGTGATCTTTTATAAAATTCATACAGTTCAAATAAGGAAATAATGACAGGTCTCACACACACACACATACACACACACACACACACACACACACCCCACTTTGCTTAAATCTCATATTTTCCCTGAGAATAGATGCCAAAATACTTTGCACAACCTTCGTGGCCCTGTGTAGCTGCCTTCTACCTTCTCTCCAGTTGTTGCTCACACCACTCCTTACTTTTTCTTTGTATTCCAGCTCCTCTGTTTTTCTTTCAGTTTCTCACTCTTACACTTCCCACAGCCACAGGCCTTTGTCAGTACTGGCTCTGCCTGTAATTCTCTCCTCCACAACATCCCTTCCAGCATTGATTTTATTTCCATCAACCCTTAGGATCCCAATTTAAACCTCTCTTCCATGTAGCAATCTCCCCTTAACTGTGGACTAGGCTAGGCTCTCTGATATACATACACAATCCACACCATCGTGCCCCCATATTTCAGATCACTTATGATTTTACATGTATTTGTGATTATTTGACTTATAAGTCCTCTACCAAAATATAACATCCATGAGCAGAGACTACATCTGTTTTATTTACCATTACTTCTCCAGAGCCTAGCATAGTGCCTGGTACATTGTAACTAGCTAAAAAATGTGTAATGAATAAATGAATGACTACTACATTCTTCTTCCAAACAATATGTAGCCAAGATTTTTTTTCCAAGTCTACCTTTTTCCAAGCCTTTAAAAACCAAAGGCTGAAATATGCTATATTTTTATGAAATAGCAAAATAGCGTATCTCCCAGAGGCTTCACACATCTAATCTCCTGGTACAGGTACATCTCTTTTTATTGCACATCCCAGATACTGAGGTTTGTTTTGTTTTGTTTGTTTTTGCTTTTGTTTTTGTTTTTAACAAATTGAAGGTTTGTGGCAACCCTGTGTAAAGCAATTCTATCGGCACCAGTTTTTGAACTGCCTGTGCTCACTAAGTGTCTCTGTCACATTTTGGTAACTCACGAAATATTTCAAACTTTTTCATTATTATTATCTCTGTTATGGTGATCTGTAGTCAGTAATTTTTGATGTTTTTATTGTAATTGTTTGGGGGCCCACAAATCAACAAATGTTGTATGTGTTCTGACTGCTCCACCAACTGGCTGTTCCCCCACCTCTCTCCCTCCCCACAGGCCTCCCTACTCTCTGAGACACAACAATATTGAAATTAGGCCAATTAATTATTTTGCATTGGCCTCTAAAGTTCAAGTAAAAGGAAGAGTCATATGTCTGTCACTTTAAGTAAAAAGCTAGGAATGATTAAACTTAGTGAGGAAAGCATGTGGAAAGCTGAGATAGGCCACAGGCCAAAAGCTAGGCCTCTTGTCAAACTGTTAGCCAACTTTCGAATGCAAAGGAAAAGTTCTGCAAGGAAATTAAAAGTGCTACTCCAGTGAACACACAAATGATAAGAAAGCAAAACAGCCTTATTGCTGATACAGAGAAAGTTTTAGTGGTCTGAACAGAAGATCAAACCAGCCACAAAATTCCCTTAAGCCAAAGCCTAATCTAGAGCAAGGTCTAAACTCTTCAATTCTATGAAGGCTGAAAGAGACGAGGAAGCTGCAGAAGAAAAGCTAGCAGAAGTTAGTCCATGAGGTTTAAGGAAAGAAGCCATCTCCATAACAAAAAGTGTAAGGTAAAGCAGCAAGTGCTGATGGAGAAGCTGCAGCAAGTTATCCAGATCTAACTAAGATAATTAATGAAGGTAGCTACATTAAACAATGGATTTTCAACACAGATAAAACAGCCTTCCATTGAAAGAAGATGCCATTGGGGACTTTCACAGCTAAAGAGAACTCAGTACCTGCCTTCAAATAATGAGCTAACTCTTTGATTAGAGACTAATGTAGCTGGTGACATTAAGTTGAAGCCAATGCACATTGACCATTTTGAAAATCCTTGGGCCTTAAAAATATGCTAAGTCTACTCTGCCTGTGCTCTATAAATGGAACAACAAGGCCTGGATGACAGCACATCTGTTTACAGCATAGTTTACCAAATATTTTAACACACTATTAGGACCTATACTCAGAAAAAGAAAACATTCCTTTCAAAAGATTACTGCTCATTGACCATGTGCTTGGTCACTCAGGGGCTCTGACGGAGAGGTATAAGGAGATGAATGTTGCTTTTATGTTTAATAACAATATTCATTCTGTAGCCTATGGATAAAGAAGAAATTTTGACTTTTAAATCTTATTATTTAAGAAATATATTTTGTAAGGCTGTAGCTGGCATAGATATTCTTCTGCTAGAACTGGGCAAAGTAAATTGCAAACCTTCTGTAAAGAATTTGCCATTCCACATGCCATTAGGAAATTTGTGATTCATAGGAAGAGGTCAAAATATCAACATTATCAGGAGTTTGGAAGAAGTTGATTCCAACCTTCATGGTGACTATCAGGCCCTGACAGGCCCCAATGTGTGATGTTCCCCTCCCTGTGTCCATGTGTTCTCACTGTTCAACCCCCACTTATGAATGAGAACATGCAGTGTTTGGTTTTCTGTTCCTATGTGAGTTTGCTGAGAATGATGGTTTCCAGCTTCATCTATGTCCCTGCAAAGGATACTAACTCATCCTTTTTTATGGCTGCACAGCGTTTCATGGTATATATGTGCCACATTTTCTTTATCTGGTCTATCATTCATGGGCATTTGGGTTGGTTCCAAGTCTTTGCTATTGTGAACATTGCTGCAGTAAACATACATGTGCATGTGTCTTTATAGTAGAATGATTTATAAACCTTTGGGTATCTAACCAGTAATGGGATTGCTGGGTCAAATAGTATTTCTATTTCTAGATCTTTGAGGAATCGCCATACTGTCCTCCACAATGGTAGAACTAATTTACACTCCCACCAACAGTGTAAAAGTGTTCCTATTTCTCCACATCCTCTCCAGCATCTGTTGCTTCCTGACTTTTTAACCATCACTATTCTAACTGGTGTGAGATGGTATCTTGCTGTAGTTTTGACTTGCATTTCTCTAATGACCAGGGGTGATGAGCTTTTTTTCACACATTTGTTGGCCGCATAAATGTCTTCCTTTGAGAAGTGTCTGTTCATATCCTTCACCCACTTTTTGTTGGGGTTGTTTTTTTTCTTGCAAGTTTGCTGGGTTGACTGTCAGCATTTTTTTAAACAATAAAGTACTTTTTGAATCGAAGTATGTACATTTTCAGACATAATGCTATTGTACATTTTTAACAGGCTAAAATATAGCATAAACACAACTTTTACATGTACTTTTAAATGTATGCGAATCACTTTATTGCAATATTTGTCTGATTGTGGTGGTCTAAAATAAAAACCCACAATATCTTTAAGGTACATTTATATTCCAATCCAACATACATACTTGAGAAGAGTGAACTTTCTAAAATACAAATCTGAGCATGTCTCTCCCCTGTTCTAAACCCTTTATGTGCCTGTAAAAATGGCAATAACTCACACTTCAGTTTCTTTGCTCTGAGCCTTCCCTTTGCTCTTTCCCCTCCCCTTCTTTTGGCTTAGCAGTGATCACTAACTTTTTTAGGTCATGGCATGCATTTTAACATGATAATACTTATATAGCAGGCCAGAATATAAAGAGGAGCTCCAAGAGCCCAAAGACTGAGGAATTCAATAATTTAACTCACTGCTAATCCATGTAGCTTATCACCAAGATTGGGGAACTTCGGCTTGGGAAATACTGGTTCAACAGTTGAGTCTTGCCGGAGAGTGGCTTTCTCTATGAAATATTTTCTCTACTTTTATGACCCCAAAACTGCCTGGAAAAATTTTTAATAATACTCTGAATACTTAATTTGTTTACATTCCTACCTTTTTCTATGAGACTGAAAACCCCTTTGGAACAGAAAACATAGATTACTCATCTATAAATTCTCAGAACACAATGATGGTGCCCAGACGAACTGATAATGAGCAGAAAAAAAAGAAGAGAAAGATCCCAGAATCTTTAGTCCAAGTATCCTGGATGGTTGTTGGATTAATTTCCCTCGGTCACCACTTTTATATTTGTAGATTGTTTTTTTTAAAACTAAAGTGATTTCTTTGTCTTCCCCCAAGCCCTTTTTCCTAGAGGTAAGCTTTCAAACTACTACTGTGACTAAGCAAAGTGCTGGCATTTCAAATGATAAATATCTCAAAAAGCAAAAAATGGCTACTCTATGAAATTGAGTTCTAAGTGCCCAATAGACTCCTGAGATTTTTGATGCCAGAAAATTTTCTGTCAGCTGATGCTTCCAGAATCAGATGTTTCTCATCAGCAAGAAGAGAGAGATTCCAGAAGGTGAAGATTTTATAAATGCATTGAAAAATGTCAACATTTTTGTTTCAAGTTATGATTGAAATGAGCATAACCTCATATTTTAAAATTCTAGGAACGCTCTTGATGTGGTGAAAAGGCAAAAAGGAAAGCTGAGGCTGCCAGAACAATTTTTTTATTTCTCAGATGAACTTGGCAACAAAATGAGCATGGCCAGTTCATCCTCATCCATAAAGCACTCATGCTCACTGAGAAACCAGTGAACATCATAGCTGATGGCCAGTTCCAAGGAAGCTCATTCAAGCACATCTATCCAAGAACGGGTGGCTCCAAGCAACCTTGCCAACTGCAGTAATTTCCTTCAAACTTTACTTGTGACTGTCAACTTATTGCTACTGACCTAAAGGCCAAATTATGTGTTTTTGTGGTAGTTATTGCCCTTGCTTCTTTCTCAAACTCAGCTTCCCTGGTGAGTAAACACTCCAGTACTCTTCACTATAAAGTGTAGATGACACAATGCTTATCTCTCAGGGTTGTTGGAATAGAGAGAAGAGCCACAAAATATCATGGGTCTATACATTCTAGCACTAAACATCAACTGAAATAGAAGATGATGCTATTTTCTCTTTCAGTAGGGGCACAGAAGAATTCACTGGGAAATGTGGGACAGTAAGCCAGCTCTGGGGCTTCATCGAAATACCCAGGGGAAAAAGGGCTCCTATGAAGATGTGGTTGGTGGCTTTGTTCTGTGCCCTCTTTGATAAGCTGAACTAAGTCTCTCAGAATTTCCTTCCCTGCACAAGGTGAGCCTAGGATTGACAACAAGAGAAATGCTCATAAGTTTTCAAAAGCAGAGTAAAGTAGCAGCCTTTACACACTGAAGGTAGGTTAAGGGCATGAGGCATGGTTGCAGCTCCCGGATGTTGTGACTGATCTGTGGGCTCACTTTGTTGACATGGGACCCTCCAGGCTTGCAGCAACTCTCATTCCCACCAGACAGCTCCCTTCTGCTTCCTCAAGTCCAAGCCAGTTTGTCCCAGAGGGGTTTAATTTAACCTCGGGGGTTCCAAGGGGGTTTTGCTCTTTCCCACTTCACATCTGGCTTTCCTTCCTGACAGCCCATTGCACCCATCCACAGCAACTTCAAGCCTACACGAGGTGCAGAAACCACAGCATCCCACATAATTGTTTATTAGATCCCACAGTTATGGAGGATCCATATCATACCCCCCTTATTTCAGATCATTTATTATGGCTCTGCTTCACTGATCAAGCCAAACTAACAAAGTAGAATTCCTTCCCACCCTACTTTTCTCTCCAACTTTCTTAGAGAGATGAAAGGAAGCTTCCTAAGGAAATGCACTGTGCCATCCTCTGTCACAGGCAGAAAAAATTTCCATCATAGTCATGTGACTCAGGAATATACAATCACCAGCATTTCATCCACCTTCATCCTTAACAGCCAGAGACTAGGACTAATATTTATATTATCATAAAAGAAATACTTGCAAGGCAAATTCTTGATCTTTAGTCTGAGACATCCAAAGTGCTCAGATCCAACGGAGACAATTCTCCATTCCTTTAACACAGATGGGACCAGGGAGAGGGGATCCTAGTCATCCTTCAAACTTCTGGAGTTCCTAAACTCCCTAAAGCCCACATGAAAGAACTTCTCTACTTTAAAATACTCACTCTAGCATCCTGGCCCACATCCTCAATGGCCTTTCAGAGCAGAAAACAAAAGTAAATGGCCACTCACATTCTATGGAGTTGGTATGTTTGCTAAGTTGCCCAAGCAACAGAACCACTGACTCAAACTTTTCTGTCAAAACTTTCCTGAGATAGTGACTTTTACTGCAGCAGAAAACACCTTTCCACTTGTAAAATACAACCTCTGTGGTTCAACCTTTCTTTAGAGTAACACAGCTGAACAATAATTGTGCGATCTCAAGAAAGTCTGGGTGTGTTGAAACACTTTAAACCTAAGCACCTTGCTATGGTTTGAATAATGGTGTCCCCTCCAAAATTCATGTTGAAACTGAATCCCCAGTACAATCTGTTTAAGCGGTCTGGCCTTTTGGGAGAGGAGTGGATATAAATAATGCAAAGGAGGTCCAGAAAGGAGGCAGGAAGTTTTACTTGTGGTATCTTTGAGGAAGGCAGGAGAAATGGCCCCTGGAGAGGACAACTTCATGTGTTTCTCCCAGCCCATGCCTAGAGGACAAGTCTGCCTTATCCTTAAGGAGGCTGCAGACAGACGCCAAAACCACTGTTTCCAGTAGAATTTATCTCTCAGAATCAATCAGGATTACTCCAGGACCCGAGAAACCAAATTCATCCAGTTGGGGAGTGGGGACATGTTTACAAGAAAACACAGTGTTGCTGTGGGCACTGGAGAGGACCTGAGAGGAACAACAGTGGGTACCTATGGGCTCCCACCAGGGCAGCTCCAGGCCTGGAAGCAGCTCTCTCCCTAGAGCCCCTGTAATAGTGGCCACCACATACTGCCCTCAAGCAGCCAATAGGTAGGGGATATTGGCAGGAAGAAAACTGCATGTAAGCACATAGGTGACACCTAGGGACTCCTAAAGTCTCCATAGTTGCTGGAGATACAATTTTAATATAATTCCACAAATGCCCACAGACTAGAGGGGTGGAGAATACCTGGGTTCTATTCCATTAGATTAGAGTGAGATGAATGAGAAAAATGCTTATCCCAAAATTTGCAGATGACATGATTGTATATTCAGAAGACCCCACTGTCTCAGACCAAAATCTCCTTAAGCTGAACAGTAACTTCAGCAAAGTCTCAGGATACAAAATCGATATGCAAAAATTACAAACATTCCTATACACCAAAAACAGACAAACAAAGAGCCAAATCATGAGTGAACTCCCATTCACAATTGCTACAAAGAGAATAAAATACCTAGGAATACAACTAACAAGGCATGTGAAGGACCTCTTCAAGGAGAAATACCACTGCTCAAGGAAATAAGAGAGGACACAAACAGATGGAAAAACATTCCATGCTCATGGTTAGGAAGAATCAATATTGTGAAAATGGCCATACTGCCCAAAGTAATTTACAGGTTCAATGCTATCCTCATCAAGCTACCACTGACCTTCTTCACAGAACTGGATAAAAAAAAAAAAAAAAAAAAAAACCATATACTTAAAATGGAAGAAAAAAATAACCCACAAACCCAAAACAATTGTAACCAAAAAAAAAAACAAAAAA
>CAUYLG010058736.1:0-12959 GCA_963573385.1 Cacajao melanocephalus
TGTCTTATTTGAGCTCCTTATAATTCCAGTTATTTTTCCCTTGTCAGATGAATTGTTTGCAAATATTTTCTCCCATTCTGTGGTTTGTCTTTTTTTTTTTTTTTTTTTTTTTTTTTGAGACGGAGTCTTGCTCTGTCGCCCAGGCTGGAGTGCAGTGGCGTGATCTCAGCTCACTGCAATCTTTGAGTTCTAAGTGATTCTCATGCCTCAGCCTCCCGAGTAGCTGGGATTACAGGCGCCTGCCACCATGCCCAGCACTTTGTATTTTCAGTAAAGACAGGGTTTCACCATGTTGACCAGGCTGGTCTTGAACTCCTCACCTCAAGTGATCCACCCACCTTAGCCTCCCAAAATCCTGGGATTACAGGCATGAGCCACCGTGCCCAGCCTGTCTCTTTGTTTTGTTGATTTGCTGTGCAGAAGCTTTTTAACTTGATGTAATCCCATTTGTCCATTTTAGCTTTGGTTGACTGTGTTTGTGTGGTGTTGCTCAAGAAATTCTTTTCCAGTCCAGTGTCTAGAGAGTATTTCCAGTGTTTTCTTGTAGTAGTTTCATAGTTTAAGGTGTTAGGTTTGTCCTTAATCCATTTTGATTTGATTTTTATATATGGTGATGGACAGAGGTCAAGTTTCATTCTTATGCACATGGATATCCAGTTTTCCCAGCACCATTTATTGAAGAGACTGTCCTTACCCTAGTGTGTATTCTTGGCACCTTTGTTGAAAATGCTTTCATTGTAGGTGTATGCATTCATTGTAGGCGTTGATTCTGTTCCTTTGGTCTATGTGTCAGTTTCTAGGATAGTAACATGCTGTTTTGGTTAGTATAGCTCTGTAGTGTAATTTGAAGTCAGGTAATGTGATTCCTCCAGTTTTGTTCTTCTTGCTCAGGATAGCTTTGGCTATTTGGGTCTTTTGTGGTTCAATATAAATTTTAGAATTGTTTTTTCTATTTCTGTGAAGAATGTCTTGTATTTTTATAGGGTAAATCTATTTTTTTTATTTATTTAAATTCTCTCATTGACAGAGGAGTTTATTCTTCATTTTTTGTTGTTGATTGTAACTCTTAAGTTTAAGCAAGGCTGCTGTATTCCACAGTTCCAAAGGGCACTATGTACATGTGTTCTATGATAATGGTTCAAATTTGATATTGCCCTTACCTTTCTAACCATTTTCTTTTATATTAAATTCTTCCTGTTCCCACATAATATATTCCCCATGTAAGAATAAATAAAAATATCCCAAAACAAGCTGTTTTAAAATTATCTTCCATTGACCATAGTTGATGCCGTAACCAAAGCTAAATATTTTCAGAGACTTCTTTCTTATATCAGTTATGATTGTGAAATGAAGACTCCATAAAGAGAAATGCCCAAACTAAAGTTAAGCATTTTGAGCCTGTGGAATTCCTTTCCCTTTCTGGTTGATTACTCTAGGAATGTATACTAATAATGCAGCAGCAAAAGGCTGCTCTGTTGTATAATTGGTGGGCTCTGCTCTCCTGCTCCTTAGGGGTGATGCTGGCATGATTTTTTTGTAAGAGCTGTAGACTGAAGGAGATGGCTTAGGTATTCTTTTGCTCAGTCCTCTACTCCTCGCTTCCTTGTCCAAACATTGATTCTGACCATTTTCCTACCAACCCAGCAGTAAATTATGTCATATATATTTTTTCTTTTTCAGATGAAACTGGAGCGGGCAGAGTGGGGCAATGACCTGCCTAGTGTGGAGTTGCAGCTAGAAACGCAGCAGCACATCCATACCAGTGTAGAAGAGCTGGGCTCAAGTGTCAAGGAGGCCAGGTTGTATGAGGTGCGTAGCCCTCAGAATCCACATTACAAGAGGGACGTGGGTGGAACAGATGAAAGGATAGTACACACAATAAAACTGTAGCGAAGGAGGAGGATGCTCTGGAAAATAATAATGATGAGCGGTTTATGACAAATTCTCTTTTCACATGAAGTGTTTCTGTTAATCTTTGAAATAAACTTGTGAGAAAAACATTTTTATTAACCCCTTTTTACTAAAAAGAAAAGTAATACTGGAAGCTAAGGTCAAAATTAGTAAGTAGCGGATGCAGCATCCAAACTCAGGCCCTCTTCCTCTAAATTCATGCACTTTTTACTTTCGCATCTGCCTGCAGTTGAGAGCTGGTATAGAGAAACTATTCATGCAATCTCCCTTCTCATTCAGTCACTGTTCTATCCAATTTTATATTTCAACTCTCTCCTTCCAAAAAGCAATTGAATGGGAATCATCAGGCTTTGGTTTTGCTTAGAAGCCTCCCAGAATTGCTGGAAACACAGGATAGTGAGGTCTGTTGTTTATAATTACGCTGCTCAACTGTTGCCCATTTAGTGCTGCTCCAAGCTATAAAATCTGACTAAGAAATTTGTTGTCTCAGCTTCTGTTTTCTTAGAGCAACCAATCCATATCTTTGTGCAGACATAATATTTACATAGTTGCAACCATAACACATAGTTTACTTATTCTTTCTCTAATATATTTTTATTTTATTCTTTTTTACTCAGGGAAAGATGTCCCAAAATTTCCGTACCAGCTATGCTGAAACTCTTGGAAAGCTGGAGACACAGTATTGTAAATTGAAGGTGAGGTTCTGCCAATTCTCTTATGTTCTGCTCATAAGATTGATTGGAGGGAGTCTGGTTCCCTCCAGTCAAATCTCTTCCCTAATTCAGAAATCTCCTGGTTTGGCCCTGTTTTGGTTTTCTGCTTATTAGGTTATATCATTTACTATGCACTTATTCATATGTATTAAAACATTTTCTCAATTTTCATAATGGGTCAGAAACCACTGTTCTTGAAAGTTTTAAATAAATAAAACCTATCCTAGTTATTGTACTTCACCAAACCTGTAGCTATATGTGCTTTGAGACACCAAAACTAAAAGTTTGAGATTGGTAGAGGGGACTTTCCCTCTGATCTGTTGTTCTTCATCCCTGTCTATCAAGATTGTCCAGAGTAGGACAGCCCAGGATCATTCTGTAGCCAGGGAGCACCACAAAGGCCTTATGAATTCTGTCTTCTCCTTAGGATTGACTAGAGTTCTGGGAGTCTTGTATCAAACTTGTACAAAACTTGAATCCATGGGGAAAAAATCCAGAGATTAAAAGCAAATTCATTTCCTGAGTTATTCTCTCCTTTGATGTCAAATGTGCTGTCTTCTACAGATACAAAGGCTGGCAGTCTAACCTCATAATTCTTGCTTTGTCTAGGAAACTTCTAGCTTCCGAATGAGGCACCTTCAGAGCCTGCATAAATTTGTTTCCAGAGCTACAGCTGAGTTGATCTGGTTGAATGAGAAGGAGGAGGAGGAACTAGCATATGACTGGAGTGACAACAATCCCAATACCTCAGCCAAGAGAAATTACTTCTCTGTGAGTCTAGCACAGCAGCAGGCCTGTCATATTTACGGAACAGCAGCAGCAGGAGACAGGCTAATCTGCTGAAAGCTTGAGTGGCTGGAGTTGCACTCTGCTAGATAGAAATAGGGGCCCTACTCAGTGCATCCATGCATGTGAGAAGTGTAAATGGAGAGAGGGACAGTAGAGCCCTATAATTAATTTATCTAGAATGCATTTAGAATGGCAGTGTTGGCTGGGTGTAGTGGCTCACACTTGTAATCCCAGCACTTTACGAGGCCAAGGCAGGCGGATCACGAGGTCAGGAGATCAAGATCATCCTGGCCAACATAGTGAAACTCCATCTCTACTAAAAATACAAAAATTAGCCAGGTGTGGTGGCGGGCACCTGTAGTCCTAGCTACTCGGGAGGCTGAGGCAGGAGAATTGCTTGAACCCAGGAGGCGGAGGTTGCAGTGAGCCGAGATCACGCCACTGCATTCCAGCCTGGGTGACAGAGCAGGACTCCATCTCAAAAAAAAAAAAAAAAAAAAAGGCAGTATCTTGGGTGAGTAGAGCATCAGCCTGTAAATTGAGTCATTTCAGAAGCAATACAGCTTTGTGGTTAAGATTATAGGCTTTGGAGTGAGGCAGATCTAAGTTCAAATTCTTACTCTTCCACTAACTAGCTGTATAACCTTGGGAAGTCATTTAATCTCTCTGGACCTCCATAAAATAAGATAATAGCACCACTTCAAAGCTACCCCCAGCCCTAATAGCACTTATTCCCAAAGGGTTGTATAAAAGATTAAGATTTAATAAGCTAATCTAGACACTGCCTTTTTTTTTTTCTAGAGCACCTGTTTGTTAAGGGACACTGCTTTTTATTCTTTTCAATGAAAGATGTAGACAAGTTAGGATTATTTTTTGCTGCTTTTAGTATTTTCACACTCAAGATTTTTAAAGATTTTGTAAACTATGCAAATAGAGAGCTTTTTGTTTTTGTTTTTAACTAACATGCACTTTAGATTCTTTAATTCTATTGATTTAGGGTTCTTAAAAAATATGTCTCCAATCAGGAGAAAGGCATATGATTCTACTGAATTAAAGAAGAAAGAATGGATGCTGTAATACAATAAACAGTCTGTGTGAGAACTGAAATTAGGCGATAACAGAGATACAAAGAAAGTGCTCTGAGGCTGGGCATGTTGGCACATGCCTGTAATCCCAGCACTTTGGGAGGCTGAGGCGGGAGGATCACAAGGTCAGGGGTTCAAGATCAGCCTGACCAACATGGTGAAACTCTGTCTCTACAAAATTAAAAAAAAAGAAAGTGCTTTGAAAGCATAGTAAGGGTCATTACCCAGCTTCACAGAAGAGCTGGCATTTAAATTAGGTCCTGAAGTTAATAGAATTTAGAGTCAGAGGAGAGCATTGTAGGTTGAGGGAATAGTCTGAGCAAAACCAGCCAGTCATTGATACCCATGTACTGGTGTGGGTGCTGATGTGCAGGAACTGTCTACTCCAGCCAGGTTACCTCCTTTGTCTGGTCCAATGCTCATTCTGTGTTCCCCCATTTTACTCACATCTGGCTCAGATATCATGTCTTTTGTGAATCATTTTCCAATAATTCCAGTGTTTGTGCCCTTCTCTGCAATCCTCTGGCATGCACTGCTCATACATCTCATTTTGCCACCAATTCTGTATTGTAGGTTCCTTTAAAAGAGGACAGGAAACACAGCTTTTAATTATGCTATCTGCTCCCCCCAGCCAGTAGCACTTATTCTTTAAAATTTGAATTCAATTTTCAGGAGTTGACAAGGGAACTGGAGGAAAAACAGGATGTGTTTCGTTCTCTACAAGATACAGCAGAACTACTTTCACTTGAGAACCACCCAGCCAAGCAGACAGTGGAGGTTTGTGACTTGAGAATGTGTGAAAGTCAAATGCTGAGAGGTTGTAGTTATAAAACTATTGAAATTAGAGACTTTGTTCCACTGAAAGACCTGGAAGAAGTGTCAGGATCATTTGTCTTGAGTCTTCTCTCTTTTCATTCCTGACTGCTCCTATATCCCTCAAAAGCCTGCAAACATTTTTGATAGTCTAAGGAGACTACTAAGAGAAACAGCAGAAGGAACATTGACTCCCAACTTGAGGAGGAAAAGTTCCTTGGACCATATTTCTTCAAGTAACTGTCCAGACAGATCCTGCCTCTTATTGGTGTTGTGCCTTTGCCAAAAGAAGATAAACAGTGGAAGAATTCAGGAGGGATTTATTTATGCCCGGGTTTTGCTGCCTAGATCATTTACTTACAACTGAGTGTGGAAGAGGCCTTTTCTGTGTCCATTTTGGATTAAAGGCATACCTCTTACTCATGAGAAGCATTGAGCAGATGCTAGCTTCTCTATCATTTCCAGAGTTATACTTGGAAAACAGTATTGCTCATATATATTTGGTCTGTTAAACTCATGCCCTTCCGTCTGTGTGCTTGTTTATTGCAGGCTTACAGTGCTGCTGTCCAGTCTCAGTTGCAGTGGATGAAGCAGCTGTGCCTATGTGTTGAACAGCATGTGAAAGAGAATACTGCTTATTTTCAGGTATGATGGGTTTCAGTGTTTGTGTGTGTGTGTACATATGTATGTTGAAGGTGAGGTTACAAACACATCTGCATTAGTTAGTCAGCTTTTGCTGTGTAAACCACCACCCTAAAATTTAGTTGCTTAAAACAGTAGTCATTTAGATAGCTCATGATTCTGTAGGTTAGCAGTTTGGGCAGGGCTCAGCTGAGTGGTTTGTCTTATCTTGCCTATCTTACTCATGGCTGCAGACAGGTTGGGGGCTAGTTGGTCCCAAATGGCATCACTCTTATGTCTGAGAGTTGGCTAGGTGCTGGAGCACCAAGCCATGTGTGTCTAGCATCCAGCAGCCTTCTTCACAAAGTGACTGTGTTCCATAAGCAGCAAGAGAGAGCAAGTCCTAGAGCACAAGCCCTTTTTTTCTGCTTCTGTCACATTTATTAATGTGCCTTTGGTCACACCAGACATGTGGCTATGCCTAGCTCAAGGTAAGGAGAAATAGACTCCACCTCTTGATGGGAGGAGCTGTAAAATATTATGACCTTTTTTTTTTTCTCTTTTCAATCCGTCAGAACGTGAAAGAATGTACTGCTTATTTTCAGGTGAAGTGGGAGGAGGAAATAAGCTGTTATCTTTGTTTTTGCCCTAAATTAAATAATCTCCCTGATTATTTCATAGTATGAATTGAAACATTTGATGAAACATTTCGATCACTCAACCTTAGGTTTTTCATGAAATACACCCCACAGCCAAATGCTGTCCCTAGCCAGAAGTCAAGAGGAAAGAGCAGTGATTTCTGAGGGAGTGAAATAGGCTAACTTTTCTATAGGGTAGGGTTTGGGGTAGTCAACACTTATATTTTACTGCATGGCTTTTAAGCCCTTCAGTTTTTGTTTCAGTGGTCCTTATAATGAACTGTCACTAATCCAATAGGGTGTAATCAGCTTTGCTAAGCTCTGCACAGTAAAATTATTCTTTCTTAGTTAACATTCTGGTGTTCTGATGTTTTGAGCAGAAGGCATCCTCCTTTTGTGTTCCCATAGTTCTTCAGTGATGCACGAGAGCTGGAGTCATTCTTGAGGAACCTCCAAGATTCCATTAAACGAAAATATTCCTGTGACCACAACACCAGTTTATCCCGCCTTGAAGACCTGCTCCAGGACTCCATGGTGGGTGTTGCCTCAGTGGGGATGATTACTTCTGAGAAAGAAAGTAAACCGTATCAGCTGCTGCTGTTTATATCCTTGAAAGCTCCAGGGCAGTGGGTCATTGTTATAATAAAGTTTGACTTACATTCAAATAGAGTTTAATCAATGTTGTTCTGTCTCTTTCCTTTTTTTCCCTTTTCTTTCCTTAAAGAAATTGCTAATAAGATTTCTTTGGGTATGTTATTGAAGTAAAGGCCTAGTCTTCTCCTCTGAGCCACTTTGAACTCGTCATACTTTCTTTGCATTTTCCCTATTTTAATGTAAAAGATGGAGCCAAGGATGAGGTATTGAGCATGAAAAAAGGAGTTGAAGGGGATTAGTTGCTATCAAATTCTTTTCTACTATCTTATGCAAAAAAAGAATTAAAAAAAGCAAAAAAAGAAGTATGCCTTAGTCAAATTTTCCTCCTTGGTAGTTTTTCTTTTAGATGATAATTAAAATTGATTTTAATTCAAGCAGACATTAAAATCTTATTTAGATGTGATATAATATTTGTGCAGTTATTTATGTAGCAATATTAAGTTTTTGTTGTTGTTTTTTAAGATGGGATTTTACCATGTTGGTCAGGCTGGTCTTGAACTCCCAACCTCAGGTGATCCGCCCGCCTTGGCCTCCAAAGTGCTTGGATTACAGGCGTGAGCCACCACACCCGGCTGCAATATTAAGTTTTAAAAATTAGTTTACAGGCTAGGCACAGTGGCTCACGCCTGTAATCCCAGCACTTTGGGAGGCTGAGGCGGGTGGATCACAAGGTCAGGAGATCGAGACCATCCTGGCTTAAACAGTGAAACCCCGTCTCCACTAAAAATACAAAACATTAGCCGGGTGTGGTGGTACACGCCTGTAGTCCCAGCTACTTGGGAGGCTGAGGCTGGCAAATTGCTTGAACCCAGGAGGCGGAGGTTGCAGTGAGCCGAGATCACGCCACTGCACTCCAGCCTGGGCGACATAGCAAGACTGTGTCTCAAAAAAAAAAAAAGTTTTACATTCAGTATTTAGTTAAAATCAATTTTATGTTCATTTTCTCAATGAATTATTCCTTCAGTAGTGCTGGTAATTAAATTAGCAGAAAGACTACTTATATTTAGTGAATGTATATTATACAGAGTTGGCAAGACAAGGCTCAAGCTACATCTCAAATGAAGATAGAAATGTCTATGCAATAGGGAACTTACTTTTCCTTTGTGAGAAGCAAGGGGAATCTCGAATTTCAGTAGAAAAGTCTGAATAAGAGAACTAGAATAACCCAAAACAGTTCACTTTTTTAGTGGGTAAGATTTGAGCGTTTGTGAATATAAAGTTTTTTTTTTTTTTTTTTTTACACTTTCAGGTACTGTAAACCTATGAGTGGTTTTACATTCACCTGGGCAAATAGTCCGTTAATTTAATTAATTTGAAATGAAGGATGAAAGCCTGACTTTTCAGATGTTGTCTCTAAAATGTCTCTCTTGGAGGTACTACAAGTATGAAGGAGGAATATAATCCTTGGCTATTATCTCCTCCTTCCCACAGAGTACCTTCTGTCATAGGGTAACTCCTCTGCAATGGTTGTCATATCTTCTCTTCTCGAGGGTCGCTGCTCTGTTCCCTCCTCTCCAGGTCAGGGGCATCGGGTTGGCGCTGTCATCGGGGCATGGAGTCACCTGGGTCTGCTCCTCAGCTTGTCCGTCAGGTTCGGGAGCATCTGTCCTGGCTTCTGGTTCTTTTTAGAACTTTTACCATGCTGAGCACTTTCTCTTGAGCTTGAGCTGTTTGGCTGTGGGTTAGACAGAAACTGACATCTTTATTGCAAGGAAACTGAAATGGGTAGACCAGCTCTCAAGTATGGAAATGTGGCTGTCTCCCTGATATATTCCATTCCTCTTTCTTAACTAATAAGTTAAAGTTGTATTTCTTCCAATCATGCTCCCGGGGACAGGCACAGGTAGTTTTTTTAAGCATTTCTTTTTCTTTACTTGCATATTCTTAGTTCTTTAATGGCATTTCCTAACATTATTAACTCTTTACTCTCATCACATCTACATCCATCCTAAGAAAGCCCTCTTCTGGGGAGAATTTTATACCTCAAAATGGTCTTGAAACATCTGGGTTAATGGATAAAGTTTATCTATTACTCTTTAATGGAATTGGTAGTAGATTGCTACCAATTTTGTTAACAAGAAGTTTATTCATTTTTAAGATTATGGGATTTGCAGAGATTTGAGAGTTTCAATTTTGCATGATACTTCTTTCTAACCAATCAAATTTATATGAATATAGCACAGCAAATACTAAGAGGTAAACCCTAAATCATTTGTCATGATACCTTCACCAACAGCATTGTTGGTTGAAGAGCTAAGATCTTTCTCTAGAAAGCTTGACTCAATTTAGGAAAATAAAATATTTGGAGTAGACCTTGGGAGATACAATTATTTTTTTAAAATTTAGGGAAGTATAACTTGCTTCTCCTAAGCAGAAAGGGAATAACTGGTTCCTACCAGTGAGAAATTGGCTAATAATAATATACTTATTATTGATTTTAACTTTTGTATTCTCTGAATCATATTTAGGTAAATTTTTTATTAGCTATATAGCTGTATTTGGAAGCTAGAACTGTTTGTTTTTATTTTGGTTTTTGCATGTGGCTTTATGGTTCATTGAAAGTGGCACAGGGAGAAAGCTGCAAAGTTTGAGTGCAAAAGCACTTGGTAGAAGATAGAATAATTCTCTCCTTTTTTGTTTATCCTTGCCTAAGTCTTTAAGATGGCTCCACCAACCATCCCTACTTAACTGAGAGATGACATTCTCTGAGGGAGTGGAGTATTCAGTTTTCTTTGTTGACTTAGTCACCCTGAAGAGCTACATTTATGTCATTTTGTTTTTCTTCTCATTTTGTAGGATGAAAAGGAACAGCTTATACAGTCCAAGAGTTCTGTTGCCAGTCTTGTTGGGAGATCAAAAACCATTGTGCAGCTAAAACCACGTAGTCCAGACCATGTGTTAAAGAGCACCATTTCTGTTAAGGCCATCTGTGACTATCGCCAGATCGAGGTGAGGAGGTGGCAGGAGTACCGCTGGGCTGCAGAGGGAAGGGTTATGATGATAAGGAAAGATAAAATTTTAGAGTTTTAAGAATTAGAATTTAGCCAGGCACAGTGGCTCACGCCTGTAATCCCAGCACTGTGGGAGGCTGAGGCGGGTGGATCACAAGGTTAGGAGTTCAAGACCAGCCTGGCCAACATGGTGAAACCCCATCTCTGCTAAAAATACAAAAAAAAGTTAGCCAGGCGTGGTGGCAAACACCTGTAATCCCAGCTACTCAGGAGGTTGAGGCAGGAGAATCGCTTGAACCCAGGCGGCAGTGGTTGCAAAAAAAAAAAAAAAAAAAAGACCAAAAGCTTCAACGCTATAATCTTGACCTGCTCCCTTGGCATAGTTATCTTCTCAGTTGCCTAAGTGTTGACAGAGATGGTACTTTGTAGCACATGGGAGATATCCTTGACTTCCCCACCTCTCTTATCCTCCACAGCTGGTAAAACCATCAAGTTTGTAGGAATTTGTAAATAGCTCAGCTGCTACTACCCTAAGAGCATGAGAGGCTGGGTGTGATGGCTCATGCCTGTAATCCCAGCACTTCGGGCGAGGAGCGTGGATCACTTGAGGTCAGGAGTTCAAGGCCAGCTTGGGCAACATGGTGAACCCATGTCTCTACAAAAATTACCGAGGTGCAGTGACGTGCAGCTGTAGTCCCAGCTACTTGGGAGGTTGAGCCAGGAAAATCACTTGAGCCCAGGAGGTGGAAGTTGCAGTGAGCCAAGATCACACCATTCCCACTCTAGCCTGGGTGACAGGAGTGAAACCCTGTCAAAAAAAAAAAAAAAAGGCATAAGTTTCTTTCACTTGAATTATTGTATCAGCCTCCTCATTTAGTGCACAAAGGATCCTACCACCAGCATGTTCTTTTTTTTTTTCTTCATTTAAATAACAATCCTCTGCTTAAGTCATTAATTACTCATTGCTCTTGGGAAAAAGCCTAAACTCCTTAATGTGGCTTTAAATTCCTGAGCAGTCTGTCTTTACCTCTCTAGCTATGACTGGGTCATATCCTTTATATTATTCTCTGGTAAATTGCATTTGTCACACAGTTTTATAACTACATATATCACCAGAATATGTGAAAATACCATGTTTGTCTGCTTACCACAGTACTTTTAATTAATTATTAATTTGTGACAGGGTCTCAATCTGTGGCCCAGGCTGGAGTGCAGTGGCACTATCATGGCTCACTGCAGCCTTGACCTCCCTGGACTCAGGTGAGGCTCCCACCTCAGCCTCCCGAGTAGCTGGGACTATAGGCACGCACTACTATACCTGCCTAATTTTTGTATTTTTTGTAGAGATGAGGTTTTGCTATGTGGCTTAGGCTGGTCTCGAACTCTTGGGCTCAAGTGGCCTGCCTACCTTAGCCTTCTGAAGTCCTGGGATTATAGGTGTGAGCTGCTGTGTCTGGCCAATTCTACTGTTTTAATCTCCAGTGACCTAGCACATAGTAGACACTCAAGAAATATGTGTTATACAAAAGAATGATTGAATTAAAAAATGGAAAAAATTAAAATTAAAAAATGGGACTGCACTTTTGTGTGTCTTGATATTTCTGCCTGTAAGTTAGGGATAATACTCTTGATCACTTGTCTCTCAAGAGAAAGACTTGATAATTCAAAAATGCTTATACATTTTCACGGGTTTGGGTGTGATGATAGGAAGGGAGGAGAATCATAAAAGCAATGTTTTGATTATTCATATTCCATTAATTTTTACTCTAGTAGATTTCTGTGCTAAATTTGCTCTTGAGTCTTTATAGTCTCTTTATAACTTTCATATACTGAGTTACTTGGCATGTAACAGGCATTTAATATACATTTGTTTCCTTGATTTATTTGGCATCACAATTTTTTCTGTGTTATAGATTTATACCTATTATCTTTTGGCAAAATCAGAAGCCCTCGCTAAGTGATAGCAGATCTTTTCTTTTCTTTTTTTTTTTTTTTTAAGATGGGGTTTCACCATGATGGCCAGACTGGTCTTGAACTCCTGACCTCAGGTGATCCACCCACCTCGGCCTCCCAAAGTGCTAGGATTACAGGCATGAGCCACCGTGCCTGGCCAGCAGATCTTTTCTTAAGCAGATTTTTTTTCTTCAGTATTTGATAGCCTTGGAATGAGGCACCAGGTAATGATGGGTTGTTGGTTTATCCATTAGCAATAACTGGTAAATTTATCTCTTCAGATTACTATTTGCAAGAATGATGAATGTGTGCTAGAAGATAATTCTCAGCGGACCAAATGGAAAGTGATCAGCCCCACAGGGAATGAGGCAATGGTGCCATCAGTCTGCTTCCTCATTCCCCCACCCAATAAGGATGCCATCGAGATGGCCAGCAGGTAACTTGGCTCAGCTGCCACTGGTACAGCCACCTCTGCTGTTGGCCTCAGTGAACTGATGTAGGGATAAGTGTGCCCTTGTGATCTTCTTGAACACAGTTGTAAAGTTCCTCCTGGGAGAGACTTCTCATTGGAGATACCAAGTCTCCTACTGCCAGCCACATCGTAGATCTTCAATAAATACTTTTGTTCAGCTAGAGTGTATTCAGTGAACTCTTATAGATAGTTTACTCTCCCAAGATTGATTTTTTTATCAGCCTGGCCAACATGATAAAACCCTGTCCTCCTAAAAATACAAAATATTAGCTGGGCGTGGTGGCAGTCGCCTGGAATCCCAGCTACTCGGGAGGCTGAAGCAGGAGAATTCTTGAACCCAGGAGATGGAGGTTGCAGTG
>CAUYLG010058737.1:0-31808 GCA_963573385.1 Cacajao melanocephalus
GGCAGGTATGTGGTTTTTTTAGAATCAGGGCTTGGTTCGAATCAGCCTGAGTTTCCTACCAGCCCCCACGGACCCTCTGGAGAAACTCCAAGAGTGCAAGCTTCATTCAGTCCTTAAGCCCCTCCCAGGCATCGACTCCCCACCCAACACTCAACCCAGGAAAAGCCTCTGGGGACAGGACAGGCAGAGTGGCAGGGGAACACATGAGGGTGGTCAGGGAAGGCCTTCTGGAGGAAGTGACAGGTCGCTGAGATGGAAGGCCAGCCTCAGGATGGAGGGAGCAAGGCGAGAGGAGAGCTGAGTCCCTGCCACCGGGAAAAGCACGCAGAAAGGCCCCATTGAGGCGAATCTCTCTGCTGCATTAGCTCATTCCCTTTTATCCTTTGCACCTCTGCTGCCTCTGTTGGAGAGAAACTCACAGAGCTTTAGCCTTTACTGTGGTCTGTTATCAGTGCTTTGCCAAGAAAGACGGGAAGGTTATCTGTCCCTTGTCCTGTTGCGTTTCGTTTCCATTTTCCCATGAGGACTCACCCCGTCACTCAGCGCTCTTTCTACTTAGTATTTCTTGGAGAAATACTAAGTCAAAGTTTATGAACTAAGTACTTTTAAGTAGTTACAAATAACAAAGTACTTAGTTCCTAAGCTTTGAGTTAGTATATCTCCAAGTCCAAGGCATTTGCTCCTGAAATGAGCTGGTCCAGAAATATGTTTTCTTAGATAAGCCTGCTCAGCCAGGCACAGGGGTTCATTAGGAGGCTGAGGCAAAAGGATCACTTGAGCCCAGGATTTCAAGACCAGCTTGGACCACAAAGTGAGACCCCGTCTCCACAAAAAAATTAAAAAATAAGCTGGGCTTGATGGTACATCCCTGCAGTCCCCAATACTCAGGAGGCTGAGGTGGGAGAAGTGCTTAAGCCTAGGAGGTTGAGGCTGCAGTGTAAGATTGTGTCACTGCACTCCAGCCTGGGCGACAGAGCAAGACCCCGCCTCAAAAAATAAAGATAGGCCAGGCGCAGTGGCTGACACCTGTAATCCCAGCACTTTGGGAGGCTGAGGTAGGCAGGTTACGTGAGGTCAGAAGTTCGAGACCAGCATGGCCAACACGGTGAAACCCTGTATCCACTAAAAGTACCAAATCAGCCAGGTGTGGTGGCAGGTGCCTGTAATCCCAGCAGGAGGCTGAGGCAGGAGAATTGCTTTCACCTGGGAGGCGGAGGTTGCCGTGAGCCGAGATCACGCCATTGCCCTCCAGCCTGGGCAATAAAGTGCGACTACGAGAGTATCTCAAAAACAAAACAAAAAATAAAAATAAAAGATAAGCCTGCTCTGCTTTGGCAAAGCAGTGCTCAAGGGTAGGTCCCACTGGGTCCCACATGGCCCTAGAGGGCCCTTCTGGGAGCAGCAGAACACCAGAGCCTGGGCTGGTATGAGCTGGCATGAAAAACCACTGAAAGAGGTTATGAATAATGAGTGAGGCAAGGCTCCTGAATTAATCATGGCAAAGTGGCTCTGCTTCAGTCTTTTAGAGCTCTGGCACCCAGATAATTTGGCAGGGATGTTTAAGGGAGCCCGGGTCTATTCCATAATCTGAAAGCTCCCCTGGGCAGGAGGCAGCAGGTCTGAGAGGGAGCTTGGGGCCTCAGGAAGCAGCTGACTACAGAGAGTTTCCAAGGAGGAGTTTCTCAGCCATCCTGGCCCCAACTCCCAACGAAGCAGCAAAAGTGTGAGAACACACACAGGTGGGAGGAGTGGGGAATTCTTTTCACGCCTGGGGCAAGACTGTTCTGGGTGTAGTTATGGGCTGGGTGTCTGGCGACTTCAGGGTCAGGGAAACAGAACAGGTAGAGACATTCAGAGCCATTCCAGGCAGGTGACTTCTGATCTCACTAGGCATTGAAGAAAAAAAAAAAAAAGGCAGTTTTGGCTGGGTGTGGTGGCTCACGCCTGTAATCCCAGCACTTTGGAAGGTCAAGGCGGTGGATCACTTGAGATCAGGAGTTTGAGACCAGCCCAGCAAACATGGCAAAACTCTGTTCCTATTAAAAATACAAAAATTAGCCAGGTGTGGTGGCACATGCCAGCCACTCGGGAGGCTGAGGCAGGAGAATTACTTGAACTCGGGAGGTGGAGGCAGGAGAATCACTTGAACTCAGGAGGCAGAGATTGCTGTGAGCCAAGATTGCACCACTGCACTTCAGCCTGGGTGACAGAGTGAGACTCTGTCTCAAAAAAAAAAAAATCAGTTATCTCAAAAAAAAAAAAAAAAAATCAGGTGTGCCATCAACAAACATCATGAAGTAAAGACCTCCAAAAATTCTTTCCTCTGTGATAGCAGTGAGAAAACTGGCAAAAATGGTCAGAATCAACCTTTTCAGAACTCTGGAAAAAAGCTAGAAGCTTACAGCAGTCGGGAGAATGTTTATTGAAGAAAAATAGTAGAATCTTGGTAAAAAAAAAAAAAACAAAAAAAAAACAGTGGTATTTTAACTTGCCCTAGTTAAGATCGCACACTCTGCAGTTCCACGGTGGCCTTCAAAAATCACATTCTGTACTCCTGATGAAAAACAGAAGCCTGGTGCCACCAGAGGGAGCAGAATGGGCTGGAGCTGCTTTCAAGTCTCATGCCCAAAGAACTGTCATTATCTAACTTGTCTGGTGGTTCCCTGATAAGGCTCCTCCTGCAAGGTTGGCTGTAATTGACTTGGTTCAGCCTTTGCCTGGTGTGAAAAGTCTTTTCATCAGGGTGTAACTGCTTGAGGCCAGGAGTTCACAACCAACCTGATCAACATAGCAAAACCCCGTCCCTATTTTCTCTCTCTCTCCCCCTCCCTCCCACCTTCCCTCCCGCTCTCTCTCTCTCTCTCTCTTTTTCTCTCTCTTTCTTTCTCTTTATTTCTCTCTTTAGAGACAAGATCTCACTATGCTGCCCAGGCTAGTTTTGAACTCCCAGACTCAAGGGGTCCTCCCGCTTCAGCCTCCCAAAGTGCTGGGATTACAGATGTGAGCCGCCATGCTCGGCCTCCATTATATTTAAACAAAAAAGTAAATAAATAAAAGGAAAAGCTGGAGCATGATGTGTCCACAAGGGCTTTGAAAAGCTCTGACATATTCCTGGGAGTCTAGAAGGTCACATGCATGGATAGAGCTGTGTGCATGCCCAGAGCTGTGTCACGCTCAGGAAAGCTGACAAAGCCCTAAACTCTCATCTCTGGCTGACCTCATCTCTGCACAGACGTTAAGGCAGAGTTGACAACTGTCTGCTGCATGTAAAGGCATGCTCACACGCACACAGAGCCCCTTAGCAGAGAAGGGGAGATTTCTTGGTGACAAATGCTTAAGGGAATTTTTGTCCAATCATTCACTAATCACTAAGCTAAGCAGAGACTACAGTGGTCACATGTGACAGAGAATACAGACTTTCCAGAACCAGCTAAGAAAATTCATGAATGAAGCAAAGAACAACTACAACAAATAGCGACAGCACAAACTCTGGGAGGTCTGTCGACCTGATCTGCAAAGTTGCCACGTTAAATCATACACAAAGTACAGTTTTTAATAAAAAATATTATAAGACATGCCAAGAAATAAAAATATATGGCCCATTACAGGAATGAAAAAGCAATAAATAGAGACTGTCCCCAAGAAGCCCAAATGTCAGCCTAACTACACAAAGGCCTTACATCAGCTCTGCTAAACATGCTCAGAGAACTAAAGGAAGTCACATCGAAAGAACTCAAGAAAAGCATGAGACGATATCTCACCAAATAAAAAGTACAAATAGACAGAAATTATTATTATTATTATTATTATTATTATAGAGAAGGGGTTTCACTATGTTGATCAGGCTGGTCTCGAACTCCTGATCTTATGATCCGCCTGCCTCAGCCTCCCAAAGTGCTGGGATTACAGTCATGAGCCACTGCACCCGAACAAGACAGAAATTATTTTTTAAAAAAAGAACAATAGAAATTCTGGAGCCATTAACCAAAATAAAAATATGGTAGAGAAGCTTCCAGATGGCATATTTGAGCAAGCAGAAGAATCACTGAACTTGAAGATGGGGCAGTTGAGATTATGTAGTCTGAGGAATAGAAAGAAAAGAGAACAAAGGAAAAGAGTCTAAAGACCGATGCGACACCATCAAAGCATGCCAATATACACATAAAGGAAGTCGCAGAAGGAGAGGAGAGAGAGAAAGGGTAGGAAAGGATATTTGAAGAAATAATCGTTGTAAATATTCCATATTTGATTTTTTAAAAAATCAATCTATACATCCAGGAAACTCAATGAATTCCAGGTGGGATAAACTCAAAGAAATCCATACCTAGAAACATCATAATCAAAGCTGAAGCCAGAGACTCTTGAAAGAAGCAAGAGAAAAAATGACTCGTCACATACATGGGGTCATCAATGAGATTAACAGCTGAAGCTAGGCGTGGTGGCTCCTGCCTGAAATCCCAGCACTTTGGGAGGCCGAGGTGGGAGAATTGCTTGAGGCCAGGAGTTTGAGACCAGCCTGGGTAACAGAGCAAGACCCCCATCTCTACAAAAATTAAAAAATAAAAAAGTAGCTGGGTGTGGTGACATGCACCTCTCATACCAGCTACTCGGGAGGCTGAGGACAATTGCTTGAGCCCAGGAGTTTGAGGTTGCAGTGAGCTATGATCATGGTACTGCATTCCAGCTTAGGTGACAGAGTGAGATACTGTCTCTAAAAAAAATAGAATAGAAAAATAAGGAAAGGATAAGGGAATTAAAATGGTACACTAGAAAATATGGAACACAAAAGAAGGCAGTTATGGAGAAAGAACAAAAAAAATAAGACAAATAGAAAAAAAGCAAAATGGCAGATGTAAATCCTACTTTATCAGTAGTTACATTAATGCAAATACATTAAACTCTCCACTTAAAACCAGAGACTGACAGAATAGATTAAAAGGAAAGAAACTATAATCCAGGCTGGGCACCGTGGCTCACGCCTGCAATCCCAGCACTTTGGGAGGCCGAGGTGGGCAGATCACTTGAGGCTAGGAGTTCGAGACCAGCTTGGCCAACACGGTGAAACCTTGTCTCTACTAAAAATACAAAAATTGGCCTGGCTTGGTGGCACGCACCTGTAATCCCAGCTATTTGGGAGGCTGAGGCAGGAGAATAACTTGAACCTGGGAGGCAGAGGTTGCAGTGAGCCGAGATTGTGCCACTGCACTCCAGCCTGGCGACAGAGACTCTATCTCAAAAAAAAAAAAAAAAATTATGATCCATCTATATGTCAGCTATATCTAATCTACAAGAGATATACTTTATTTTTATTTTTTATTTTTTGTGATGGAAATATTATATACTGATAAAAGGGTGAATTAAGTAAGAAAACATAACAACTATAAACATGTATCTATATCAAATAACGTAGCCTTAACATACAGGAAGCAAAATCTGACAAAATTGAAGGAGAAATAGACAATTCAACAATAATAATTGCAGATGCCAGTATCGTACTTTCAATAATAGTTTGAATAGTAACGACTAGGTGAAGGATCAATGAGGAAATAGAAGTCTTGACCAACACTGTGAACAAGACCTCCCAGACATCTACAGAACACTCCACTGGGCAATAAGCAGAATATAGTCTTCCCGAGTGCTCATGGAACAGTCTCCAGGATAGATATGCTAGGCCATAAAACAAGTCTCAATAAATTTTAAAAGACCGAAATAAGGCCAGGTATGGTGGTTCACGTCTATAATCCCAGCATTCCAAGAGGCCAGCTGAGGCGGTGGGTCGCTTGAGCCCAGGAGTTTAAGACCAGCTTGGGCAACATGGTGAAACCTTGTGTCTACAAAAACTACAAAAATTAGCCAAGCATGGTGGCACATGCCTGTAGTCCCAGCTACTCGGGAGGCTGAGGTAGGAGGATTACCTGGACCCAGGAGGTCAAGGCTGCAATGAGCTGTGATCAGGTCACTGCATGCCAGCCTGACCAACAGAGGAAAACTCTGTATCAAAACAAAAAAAATAGATTGAAATCATGCAAAGTGTATTTTCTGACCAAACTGAAATGAAACTAGGAATCAATAACCAAAGGAAAACTAAAAAATTTATACATATGTGGAAGATAAATGACATATTCCTAAACACCAATGGATCAAAGAATAATTCAAAAGGGAAACTAGAAAATACTTTGAAATACATGAACATGAAAATATTCCACACCAAAGCATAGGGGAAGCAGCTAAAGTCGTGTTTACAGGGAAATTTACAACTCTAGATGCCTACATTTTAAAAAATCCCAAATCAATAGCCTAACTTTCCACCTTAAGAAATTAGAAAACTTAGAGCAAATTAAATTCAAAACAAACAGAAGGAAAGAAGTAAAAAAATATTGGTGTGAAAAGAAATAGAGAATTAAAAAACAACTGAGGAAAATCAATACAGCCAAAAGTTGGTTCTTTGAAAAGAAAATGAAATTGACAGCCCTCTAGGTAGTCTGACCAAGTTAAAAAGAGTAAAGTTGGATTACTTTAATTACTAAATTACTGAATTCAGGAATGAAATTACTAAAGTCAGGAATGAAATAGGGAAGTTACTATCAACATTGCAGAAATGAAAATGATTATAAGGGAGCCAGGCACAGTGGCTCAAGCCTATAATCCCAGCACTTTGAGAGGCCGAGGTAGGTGGATCACTTTATGTCAGGAGTTCAAAACCAGCTTGACCAACATGATGAAACCCTGTCTCCACTAAAAATACAAAAATTAGCCAAGAGTGGTGGCACGCGCCTGTAATCCCAGCTACTCAGGAGGCTGAGGCAGGAGAATCTCCTGAACCAGGGAGGTGGAGACTGCAGTGAGCTGAGATCATGCCACTGCACCCCAGCCTGGGCAACACAGTGAGACCCTCATCTCAAAAAAAAGAAAAGGATTATAAGGGAATACTGTGAACAATTATATGTCAACTAGACAGCTTGATGAAATGGAAAAGTTCCCAGAAAGACAGAAACTATCAAAAGCAATTAAAGAAGAAACAAAAAATGCGAAGAGATCTATAACAATAAAGGGACTGAATTAGTAATTTTTAAGTTTCCAATAAAGAAAAGCCGGGAACAGATGACCTCACTGATGAGTTCTACCAAACGTTTCAAGAATTAATACTGGCCAGGCCAGTGGCTCACACCAGTAATCCTAGCACTTTGGAAGGTCAAGGCAGGAGGATGACTTGAGGTCAAGAATTCGAGACCAGTCTGTCCAACATGGTGAAACCCCAACTCTACTGAAAAAATACAAAAATTAGCTGGGTGTGGTGGAATGAGCCTGTAGTTCCAGCTACTCGGGAGGCTGAGGCAGGAGAATTGCTTGAATCCGAGAGGTGGAGGCTGCAGTGAGCCGAGATTGCGCTACTGCACTCCAGCCTGGGTGACAGAGCGAGACTGTCTTAAAAAAAAAAAAAGAAATTAATACCAATTCTTCATAAAATTCCAAAAACAGAAGGGAACACTTCCCAACTCATTCTATAAGGCCAGTAGTATCCATAATCGTTAGCATGCGGGTTTCCCAGACTGCCTCTCCCAAAATGGGGCTCCCCAATGCTCTCATCATCCCTATGGCTGGCCCTAGTCAAATATTCTCTGACTTTACTTGAACTATAGTTTTAAAAAACTGTTTATTTTGAGCTAATTTTAGATTTACAATAGTAGCAGGAAACACTGCTGCGGTGTCAGCAAAACCTGCCTCGCCGGTGTCTGCAGTTGGTCAGCTATGGGAGGCGCCCACCCCACTTGGTTCTCTATGGCCAAGCTCAGGGGCCCTGCCCCTCAGCAGCAGGACTGGCTCTGGTTAAGACCCTGGGTCCCTCCTTACCTATCTGTCCATTGTAGCAGCCACCCAGGAGCACGTGGGAATCTTTGGGGTTGTATTCCAACGTAATGAGCGGGGAAGATGGCTTCAGAGCAAGTTCAGGCTTGTTGGGGTTTTCTAAAAGCAGAAAAAAATTATCCCACTAGGCCTAGAAAGAAAAGGACAGGATCAACGGTGTTCACCCCTTCTGCAGGTGGGTATCAGGGGCACGGTGGGGGCCACGGTGGTGGTGGGAAGCTTGGAAGCCCCTCCAGTCTGTCCCCAGGCTACACACCCAGGTCCGTCTTGGCCAGAATCTGGCATTCTTGATCCTAGGGGCTTTGCTGATGGTTTTTCTTTTTGGTGATCAGGATTGGGGTATGCCTATATATGTGATAATTATATTTCTAGTTCAGTTCTCAGGTTTGGTGTCAAATGACGTTTTGATACTAAGGTTTTTACATAAAGTCAACTCTCTGCTAATTTCTTTGAGAAAAATATAAAATATAATTGAGAAAAATACAAAATTATTTATATTTCTGTTTATATAAATCATAAAGCCCTTGTTCATCATTCTAACTTCTTATCTTCAATACACCAGGATTTCATTCCATTAACGTCTCATAGAGCAGGCGTCTGCTACAACTTAAAATGTCTCTTCACACTCATAAAGACAGTTTGTTGTTGACATGTGACTAATTTGTGGTAGTAACCTGTCCTTCAGTGAGATCTAATCTTTACAAGCGGGATAGTCACAGAGAACAGGTTTCCTTGGTTTATGGTAAAGTTGTGTTTTTCAGACCTGGTTCAAAGAAATTAGAAAAGAGTCCCTGCATTAGAAAAGAGTCCTTTCTGTGAATGCAGATGATGATGGAGTCCACCACCCCACGGGGCTGCTGTCAGAACTCACTGAGCTGCTGGTGTGTCAGGCGTTAGCTCTCTATGCCTGGCACCTACACGTTTATTTTAATAATGATGATAATAAAGGGAAGCCAGAAAGCGTGAAGCCACCACCATCTGCTCCCTGCCAGTGCCTTGCCAGCCCTTCTGTAGACGATGGTTTGTGCTCCTAAATGGATACACTGCCATGAATTAAAGGTAAGTGTCTGGATGGGTGGGACAAAGGCGTGAGTTCTGTTCCTCCGCCCCTTAGGTCCCTTCTCAGTCTGCCGGGCACTCTTTCTGATATGCTCTTTGTTTTTGTTTTTGTTTTTTTGAGACGAAGTCTTGCTCTATCACCCAGACTAGAGTGCAGTGGCATGATAGCTCACTGAAGCCTCTGCCTCCTGGGTTCAGGCGATTTTCCTGCCTCAGTCTCCCGAGTAGCTAGGATTATAGGTTCCTGCCACCACACCCGGCTAATTTTTGTATTTTTAGTAGAGATGGGGTTTCACCATGTTGGCCAGGCTGGTCTTGAACTCCTGACCTCAGGTGATCCACCTGCCTTGGCCTCCCAAAGTGCTGGGATGACAGGCATGAGTCACTGTGCACAGCCTGATACACCCTTTAGGAGCTAAGAATTGGGATCCCATGGGGTCAGGTCTTCATGACTTGGACTAACAATCTGGAATTGGAGGGGGTTTCCTGCTTCTGATTTGACCCTGCTTGGCTCTGCCTGAAACCAGACAAGAAAGGAAGGAGAAGGGTGTCTTCCTCCTCGGTTGTGGGCCCCTCCCTTGAGGCACCAACCCCGTAAATGTTCATGACCTCCTGTCCCTCCCTCCCCCTCCTCTATTTGTGCTGGTCCCAGCCCTCAGCTCTCCCAGGCCGCTGGAACCTCCCTGCTTCTCACCCAGGTCCCAGATGTACGAATCGTTGCTCATGCCCACAGGTGCCCGCTGAAAATCCAAGCAGGAATATGCCACTGCCAACTTCCTGTTGCCATCAGGGTGCCAGGAGAGGTGCGTGGCAGCCCTCTTGATTTCCTGGGGGTCCCTGAAGGGGAGAGGGAAGAGAGCAGAAGGCTGGATGTCAGGCTCCCCAATTTCTCTCTCTTTTTTCTTTTCCAGACAGAGTCTTGCTCTGTCCACCAGACAGTAGCATGATCTCAGCTCACTGTGACGTCTGCCTCCTGGTTTCAAGTGATTCTCCTGCTTCAGCATCCTGAGGAGCTGGGATTATAGGCACCGACCACCCTGCACAGCTAATTTCTATATTTTTAGTAGAGATGGGGTTTTGCCATGTTTCCTCGGCTGGTCTTGAACTCCTGACCTCAGATGATCCACCCGCCTCAGCCTCCCAAAGTGCTGGGATTACAGTCATGAGCCACCGCGTCTAGCCCTTCAGATGATTCTTAATGCATCATCCTGCTCAGGTGGTCCATATAAAAGGTCAGACCCCAGCAGGGCTAGAGGGCAACAGGAAGGGCAGCCCCTGCCCTGCACACCTCCTCCTGCACGCCCCTTGCTCGCAGCCTTTGGCCCTGCTCTGTACACCATGGGTCAGCCCTGCATTAGAAAAGAGTCCTTTCTGGTTGTGACAGGACTGGGCTAGATATTCCTAGGGTCCTAAGTCAGTTGTGGTAGTGAAATGAATTCCCTTGAGTTGGCATTTGAGGCAAGTCATTTCCAAAAAAAAAAAACACCTTTCACCTCCATAGTCCTGCATCACCCAGACCCAAGGTCTGACCCCTGCAGGTCCAGAGGCCTCCCCTCCACACTCCCCCGGCACCTCCCCCTGCTCTATTCCAGCCTCCTGCTCACCTCCACTCATCTGATTGGACATGGACATGCTTGCTTTTTTCTTCATGGTTAAAACCAAGGCCACAGAGCACAGTCTTTCTCACTTCCACCAATTTCCCTTCTACCAGCCTTCAAGGCCAAGATGTCATTCTTCCCCAGTCCTCTCCCTGCCCCGTTCCCAAGCTCTTCTTCCTATCAGCCTATTTCGTACACCCTACAAAGATGCTCTGGGATGGGGTATTCGGTTCCTGGGGCTGCTGCAACGAGGTCCTACAAACTGGGTGGCTTCAAATTGGGACAGAAATTGATTCTCTCACAGTTCCAGATGCCAGAAGTCCAAAATCACAGATGTTCTTCTCACATCAAGCATATAAACATATATATACGGTAGGGCGCGATGGCTCACACCTGTATTCCCAGCACTTTGGGAGGCTGAGGCAGGCGGATCACTTGAGGTCGAGAGTTCGCAACCAGCCTGACCAACATGGAGAAACCCCTTCTCTACTAAAAGTACAAAATTATCTGGGTGTGCTGGTGCATGCCTGTAATCCCAGCTACTCGGGAGGCTAAGGCAGGAGAATCGCTTGAACTCAGGAGGCAGAGGTTGCGGTGAGCAGAGATCGTGCCATTGCACTACAGCCTGGGCAACAAGAGTGAAACTTCATATCAAAAACAAAACAAAACAAAAAACCAAAAAACCATACACGGACATATATACACACATACACGTATACACATATGCATATATTTATACACATATACAGATGTTCCTTGACTAACGATGCTGGCTACGTCAGATAAACCCATGGTAACTTGGAAATATCAGGAGCTGGCAATGCATTGAATCCACGTATCTACCGAGCATCACATCTTGGCCTGCATGCTCAGAACACCTATATTACCCTATAGCTGGGCAAAATCGCCTAATGCAAAGCCTGTTTTATAATAAAGAGATGAACAGTGTATGTAATTTACTGACTACTGTACTGAGAGGGAAAAACAGAATGGGTATATGGGCACTTGCAGTATGGTTTCTACCGGATTTATATTGCTTTTGCACCATTGTGAAATCAAAAAATGGTTTCAGTTGGGGACTGCCCTGAAGTGCCACTCTGCACACGCTGTTCTGCGCCCGCTTTGCTTTGCTTTAGTTTTCACACACTGAAGCCTGGAAATCACATAAGAAGTTGCACCGCTCATTTTTCTTTTCTTTTTTTCTTTTTGGAGATAGAGTCTCACTCCATGGCCCAGGCTGGAGTGCAGTGGGGCAATCTCAGCTCACTGCAACCTTTGCTTCCTGGGTTCAAGTGACTCTCCTGCCTCAGCCTCCCCAGTAGCTCGGATTACAGGTGTGTGCACCACACCCAGCTAATTTCTTTTAAAATTTTATTTAGATGGAGTCTCACTCTGTCTCCCAGGCTGAAGTGCAGTGGCACAATCTCGGCTCACTGCAACCTCCACCTCCTGGGTTCAAGTGATTCTCCTAACTCAGCCTCCCAAGGAGCTGGGATTACAGGTGCATGCCATCATGTCCAGCTAATTTTTATGTTTTTTAGTAGAGATCGTTTTTCACCATGTTGGTCAGTCTGGTCTTGAACTCCTGACCTCAGATGATCTACCTGCTTCGGCCTCCCAAACTGCTGGGATTACAGGTGTGAGCCACTGCGCCCAGCTAATTTTTGTATTTTAAGTAGAGGCGGGGTTTCACCATGTTGGCCAGGCTGATCTCGAACTCCTGTCCTCAGGTAATGCGCCCGCCTTGGCCTCCCAAAGTGCTGAGATTACAGTTGTGAGTCACCGCACCCGGCCTGCTGGCTCATTTTACCAACGTTGTGTGGGTGTACTGGAACTGCCAGAATCAGGCCTCTGCAGATGGACTTAGCTTCAGTCTTTGGCTGGCACACACCCTCTGCAGTGAATATCCACACCTGCAGTGATTTCACACACACCTGTGGGATGAATCCCTCGTGTCAAACTGCTGTCTTCTGGGGTTATTCACAGATATTCTCGCATGAGTGCAGGCTGGGGCGGGGGCCTGTTTGCCCACAGCACCACTAGCTGCTCATGCTAGGTACCCATATTTACTCTACACTGTGGGAACACGCCCCACTTGTACACAGCTTGGCAATTTCACTTTCCCTAGAGTCCGTATTCCGTTTCCATCAACCAGACCCGCCCCCAGAGCAGGGCCACTTCTCTGCTGGGTGCCTTATTACCATGTCGCTTATCAAGCTTGGAACACAGAGAGTGCTGCACCCAGGGCATGCAGTGACTGGCAAGGAGTCACCTTTGGGGGCACCCATGTCCACGCCTTTGGGGGTGGCAGAGGGTGGCCAGACACCTGCCCAGCTATGGCGCTACCTGAAAACATTGATGGTTTTAGCCGAAGGGGCCTCCTCCGTCACTTCCACGGCCTCCTCGTCATTGAAATACTCCTCGTAGATGTCAATGGCATTGTTCTGCTTGATGCAGTGCTCCATGATCTGGGGGGACACATCGGAAGTCCTTAGCCGTAAAGGGAGATCCTTTCAGATTGCTCAGGCCTGCGATGGCATCTGGGAGGGACGGGACATAGCCAGGGACCTTTTTCCATCCACCTAACCATGTGCTTTCAATGGAGGAATTTTCAATTGGTTTTGGGGGGTAAAATAATATTACTTTCTATGTACGAAGCATAGAAATACATGCAGACATGAACAGATACACAGTATGTCTATGGCATTCACATTTTATGGGCCGGGCACCGTGGCTCACACCTGTAATCCCAGCACTTTGGGAGGTCAAAGTGGGTGGATTACTTGAGGTCAGGAGTTTGAGACCAGCCTGACTAACATGGTGAAACCCCGTCTCCACCAAAAATGAAAAAAAAAAAAAAAGTTAGCTGGGCATGGTGGCAGGCACCTATAATCCCAGCTACTTGGAAGGCTGAGGCAGGAGAATTGCTTGAACCCAGGAGGTGGAGATTGCAGTGAGCCAAGATCACGCCACTGCATTCCAGCCTAGGGGACAGAGTGAGACTCCATCTCAACAAAAACAACAATAAATATTTTATGGAGAAAGCAGGTCCTTAGAAAAAGCATGAGGGGCAATAATGAAAAAAAGGCTGAAGAACACCATGCTGGCCAAAATAATTATCATTAATATTTTGAGATGGAGTCTTGCTCTGCCACCCAGGCTAGAGTGCAGTGAGTGGCACAATCTAGGCTCATGCAGGCTTCATCTCTCGGGTTCAAGCAGTTCTTCTGGCTTGGCTTCCTGAGTAGCCAAAACTACGGGCACATGCCACCACAGCTGGTTAATTTTTGTATTTTTAGTAGAGACAAAGTTTTGTTATGTTGGCCAGCCAGTCTCAAACTCCTGAGCTCAAGTGATCTGCCTGCCTCAGCCTCCCAAAGTGCTGGGATTATAGGTGTGAGCCATCAAGCCCGGCCCAAACAAAATTATCAATCTCCCCATCTGTGTGTGTCTGTGTGTGTGTGTATATATGTGTGTGTGTGTGTGTGTGTGTGTCCTTGCAGACAGCTGGTTCCTCCACACAGAATGCCCTCCCCTTTATTGCAAATGTCCAGCAAAGGACAACCAAGCCCTGCCACTTCTTCCAGGAAGCCTTCCCTGATCCCTTCGGCAAGAGATTGACCCTCTCTCCTCATGGAGTAAAAGAACAAGTCACCCTTCTCTTTCAGCATTTCTTTCTTTTTATGTTATGTGGTGATGTCTCTGTACTGATCTTTGACCTCCAATGCACTGCAAACTCTTTGGGATGGCATGTATAGGAGATTATTTTTCTTTAAATTTAAAATTTAAATTTCTTTTTTCTTAAAACATTTTTTTTTTGCATTAGCACATATGTAGAACAATTATGTGAGATACATTTTGCAACCTCTGCTGTGCCCGGCAGAAGCTTAAAACTCAGTCCAAGTTTTTTTTTTTTTTTTGACACAGTTTCCTTTTGTCACCCAGGCTAGAGTGCAATGCCACAATTTCAGTTCACTGCAACCTCCACCTCCCGGGTTCAAGCTATTCTCCTGCCTCAACCTCTGGAGTAGCTGGGATGACAGGCGTGCGGCACCACGCCCAGGTAATATTTTGTATTTTTAGTAAAGATGGAGTTTCACCATGTTAGTCAGGCTGGTCTCGAGCTCATGATCTGAGGCAATCCACCTGCCTCGGCCTTCCAAAGTGCTGGGATTACAGGCGTGAGCCACCGTGTCCGGCTCTAAATTTGTCGAATGAATGAATGATCCCTACTGGCTGCTGGGCAGAGCACTTTGGGGCTCCCCTTTGCCCGAGGTCAGACTCCTTCTAATGCCTGGTCAGCCCTTGGACCTCCCTGCCTTCCCTGTTGGTCTGCGATTGGGACCTCTGTCTGCTCCAAGACAGAAGGCTACTTCAGGTAGCTGTTGGTCCCCTTCCCCAGCGTCCACACCAGCTACACACGGAGGGCCAGGCACAGCTGGGGCACTGCACCCCTGTGGGGAGCCTGAGGGGTGGGGGTCTCACAGCCAGGAAGGGAGGAAGCCTTACAGAGCCGAGCTGCATGATGGCGTTAATGTAGTTCTCATCCTTCTCCACCTTCTTCCGGAAGCGGATGGTCTGCTCCAGCTCCAGGGGGTTCACGTCCTTGGGCCAGCCCCCCTCGACGTGGTTAACTCCCCGGGTCTCCATCTCAAACCGCTCTGTGTTGGCCTAAACAGAGAGCCACAGGAGGAAAGGCGTCACGCTGGTACACTCACAAATGCTCGGCCACGTCCACAAACCAGGACCCGGGCTCCCAGGGCTGGATGCAGAGGCCCATGGCCAAAGCCACAGTATCTTCAGATGCAGGCAAGGAACTTCCTGGTCCTTCGATGGGCACAGGTAGCTGCAACAGCGCGACCCTGTGGAGCTAGGCAGCTTTGCAGCTGGTAGCTGTGGTAATGAAAATCCAATTCTGACCTTCTTCGAATCCTAATGGACTAGAGAAGCCTCCATCTGCTCTGTGAGAATCCAAAGAAAATGTGAATTATCTTTCTCCACCCTGTCTTTAACAATGTCACCCTACCACTGACAATGTCAATGTCACATAAATTGAACATTAAAAGTAACTCTGGCTGGGAGTGGTGGCTCACACCTGTAATCCCAGCACTTTGGGAGACCGAGGCGGGCAGATCACCTGAGGTCAGGAGCTCGAGACCAGCCTGACCAGCATGGTGAAACCCCGTCTCTACTAAAATTATAAAAATAGCCAGGTGTGGTGGCACATGCCTGTGGTCCCAGCTACTCGGGAGGCTGAGGCAGGAGAATTTCTTGAACCTGGGAGGTAGAGGTTGCAGTGAGCTGAAATGGTGCCATTGCACTCCAGCCTGGGCAACAAGAGTGAAACTCTGTCTCAAAAAAAAACAAAAAGTTGTTAACTCCGAGTTTGGATTACCGTTGTCTGTCCTCTGCAGCAGGGAGGACAGTTTTACACGTGGGGGGCTCACCACTTTGCCTTCTTTCCTTTTTGCTTTTTTTTTTTTTTTTTGAGACAGGGTCTCACTCTGTTGCCCAGGCTGGAGGGCAGTGATGCAAACTCAGCTCACTGCAACCTCCGCTCCCCAGGTTCAAGCGATTCTCCTGCCTCAGCCTCCCCAGTAGCTGGGATTATGGGCACATGCCACCACACTTGGCTACTTTTTGTATTTTTAGTAAAGACAGAGTTTCACCATGTTGGCCAGGCTGGTCTCAAACTCCTGACCTCAGGTGTTCCACCCGCCTTGGCCTCCCAAAGTGCTGGGATTACAGGCATGAACCACTGCACCCAGCCAGTACAGCTTTAACTTCACAGGCTGAAGTGATCCTCCCACCTCAGCCTCCCAAGTAGCTGGGACTACAGGTGTGCACCACCACATGTGGCTAATTTTTGTTTTTCTTTTGTAGAGATGGTGTTTCGCCATATTACCCAGGCTGGTCTCAAATTCCTGAGCTGAAATAATCCTCCCACCTTGACCTTCTTTTCACTTTATTTTAAAAAAAATATTTATGTCTGTCTGTATATATGTATTTATTTATTTAATTTTAGAGACAGGGTCTGGCTCTGTTGACCAAGCTGGAGGGCAGTGGTGCAATGACAGCTCACTGAAGCCGTGAACTGCTGGGCTTAAGCAATCCTCCCACCTCTGCCTCCTGAGTAGCTGCGACCACAGGTGTGAGCGACCACACCCGGCTAATTAAAAAAAAATGTGTAGAAACGAAGTCACACTAAGTTGCCCAGGTTGGTCTCAAGCATCCTCCCACCTTGATCTCCCAAAGTACCGGGATCACAGGCCTGAGCCAGCACACCTAGCCCTTCCCATTTCTAAAAAATTGTGGTAAAATACACGTGACATAAAATTTACCATGTAATAATTTTAAAGGGTACACTGCAGCAGCATGATTATACACAGTGCTGTGCAACCACCAACCCCAGCTACTTCCAACACTCTTACATCACCCAGAATGGAAACGTCATCCTCATTACATCACTGTCATCTCCTTTCCATTTTTTCTTTTTTCTTATTTATTTATTTATTTATTTTCTGAGAGTCTTGCTCTGTTCCCCAGGCTGGAGTGCAGTGGTGTGATCTCAGCTCACTGCAACCTCTGCCTCCCAGGTTCAAGCAATTCTCCTGCCTCAGCCTCCTGAGTAGCTAGGATTACAGGTGTGTGCCACCACGCCTGGCTAATTTTTGTATTTTTAGTAGAGATGGGGTTTCACCATGTTGGCCAGGCTGGTCTCGAACTCCTGACCTCAGGCGATCCACCCACCTTCGCCTCCCAAAGTGCTGGGATTAAGGGCATGAGCCACCATGCCCAGCCCTCCTTACCATTTTTAAGCCAGCTCTCACAAAAGGTAAAAGTTTGGATCATCACCATAGGAAAGGTTAAAAAAAAAAGTCTGGAAAAGGCAGAGGTGCTGGAAAGAACAGGAGGCCCCCAGGGTGTGGCCCACATGGCGGTCATTCTGCTTCTTGGCTAACCCACAGTCACAGACGTTCTCATCCTAGAGACAGCAGTTGGTCCTGGGAGAGTAGCAGCTAATTCATGTGAACTGTGAGTCACTGGAACCACCCACACCCACCTGACTGTTGAACGTGTTTTGGCCAAATCAAGTGATTTGGTTATCTTTTTCTCTCTGTGGTTCTTGACCCAATCAGGGTGAATCACTTAGTTCCTACAGACAGGGAACTCTCTGGCCTCTGAACACATGACCACGGCTCTCAAGATAAGTTCTCTTATCGTGGAGGCCCCTCTGGCCGGGACTTTCTGTAGGACACTTCCCTTTTCTCTAGCTGGGTAGTTACCTGTAGATACGAATCTCTGCCCCTCAGAATATCTCTCCCAGGCTGGGCACAGTGGCTCATGCCTGTAATCCCAGCACTTTGGGAGGCCAAGGCGGGAGGACTAGTTGGGCCCAGGACTTTGAGACCAGCGTGGGCAACATGGCAAAACCTTGTCTCTACAAGAATTACAAAAATTAGCCGGGCATGGTGGCACACACCTGTAGTCCCAGCTCACCATGTTGCCCAGGCTGGTCTTGAACTTCTGGGCTCAAGTGATCCATCTGCCTCAGCCTCCCAAAATGCTGGGATTACAGGTACGAGCCACTGCATCCGGCACAACAGTTTTTACTGAATCAGTGTTTATTGGGAGGCAGGAGGAAGGATTGATGGTGATGATGTTGGATTAAATTCCCTGCCATGCTGGGCATGAAACACACAGAACACAGATTTGAGACCCCTGGGCATCTTCTTGAACCCCTCCTCCCCGTCCCAGCTACCAGGGAGGCTGAGGTGGGAGGATCTATTGAGCCTGGGAGGCAGAGGTTGCAGTGAGTCAACATCGTGCTACTGTACTCCTGGGTGACAGAGTGAGACCCTGTCTCAAAAAAAAAAAAAAAAAAAAAAACTCCCAGCTGCACCAAACATCTGTAACTCTGGACGCAACTCTGGTAAGTGTCTTCAAGGTGAAATAAGAGCTCCTGGGAGAGGGAGCATTGCGATTTGCACTCCCCTGGCTCAGGAAGGCTGGTGCTGGGTCTTCTCCTGATGCTGTGCACTGAGTGGACCTCGGGGGAACCTCTGGCCTCACTTCCAGCATCTGCACTTGGTCCACTCTAAGTGGCTTTCAGGTGGACAAGGATCCCCAGAACCATTCACCTGCCTCAGCGGGCCACCCTGCCCACCACACCTCCCAGGCCGGAACCCTTGGGGCAGGGACCCACCTCGTGTTCCGACATGCTGACCGAGCACTGGATGCCTGTGTCCACTGGGTTCCGCTCCACGAACTGCTCGGCCAGCTCGGGGTTGGGTGTGATGTCAATGTTCAGCTCGGCCTGGCGGTCCGAGAAATTGCACTGCTTCCCGAACTCGCTGCGCTTCTTGACGTACACGTACACAATCTCCATGGCGCCGGCTGCTGGGGGGCGGAGGGAGGGTATGGGGTGAGGGGCCCCTCCAGCCCCGTCCCCATCTCCACAGGTCCCGCCAGGAGCACTGCAGGTTCTCAGTCTGGTTGGGGCAGGAAGCAAGGGGTAGTGGGGAGAGCCTAGGGATTTGTCCACAAGCTGCATCTGCATTTAAGAAAATCCCCTGAGCGCTGACTCTATGCTAAGCATTATCCTGTTTAGTTCTTGGAATTGCTCTCTGAGGAGGGCAATACAAGTCACCATTTCGGCCAGGAACCGTGGCTCACACCTGTAATCTCAGCACTTTGGGAGGCCGAGGCAAGCGGATCACCTAAGGTCAGGAGTTCAAGACCAACCTGGCCAACATGGTGAAACCCGATCTCTACTAAAAATACAAAAATTAGCTGGGTGTGGTGGCGCACACCTGTAATCCCAGCTACTCAGGAGGCTGAAGTGGGAGAAACACTTGAACCCAGGAGAAGTTTGTAGTGAGCTGCAATCATGCCATTGCACTCCAGCCTGGGTGACAGAGCAAGACTCTGTCTTTTAAAAAAAAAAATAGCCAGGCGTGGTGGCTCAAGCCTGTAATCCCAGCACTTTGGGAGGCTGAGGCAGGTGGATCACCTAAGAGTGAAAGTTCAAGACCAGCCTGACCAACATGGAAAAACCCTGTCTCTACTAAAAATACAAAATTAGCAGGGCATGGTGGCTCATGCCTGTAATCCTAGCTACTCAGGAGGCTGAGGCAGGAAAATCGCTTGAATCCAGGAGGCAGAGGTTGTGGTGACCCGAGATTGCACCATTGCACTCCAGCCTGGGCAACAAGAGTGAAACTTTGTCTCAAAAAAAAAAAAAAATCACCCTTTTCTTTGAAGGAGTTTGATGCTTAGATGCCCTCAAGACCCTGCCCAGGGTCCCATAGCTAACACATGCTGCAGCTGGCCTGCCCCAGTTCCAATGCGTTTACCCACCAAATGATACAGTTTTTGTCTTTTGTTTTTAGGCTTTTTCTTTTTTGGACAAAGGCCCACTCTGTCACTCAGGCTGGAGTGCAGTGGTGTGCTCACAGCTCACTGCAGCCTCAACCCCCTGGGCTCAAGTGATCCTCCCACCTCAGCCTCCCAAGTAGTTGAGACTACAGGTGTGCAGCACCATGCCTGGCTAAGTTTTATATTGTTCTGTAGAGATGGGGTCTCACCATGTTGCCCAGGCTGGTCTTGAACTTCTGGGTTCAAGTGATCCATCTGCCTCAGCCTCCCAAAGTGCTGGGATTACAGGTATGAGCCACTGCACCCGGCACAATATGGTTTTTACTGAATCAGTGTTTATTGGGAGGCAGGAGAAAAGATTGATGGTGATGATGTTGGACTAAATTCCCTGCCATGCTGGGCATGAAACACACAGGACACGGATTTGAGACCCCTGGGCCTCTTCTTGAATCCCTCCTCCCCCACCCAATGACCCAGTGACCCAATGCCCCACCCAACTGTCCAAAAGGCTCATTGGATGCCAGACTCTGGCCTCCACCACTCTCTGGGTGCCCCCTGGAAATCTCTTCCCTCTAACCAGGACAGAGCTGAGAGTGGACCGGAGACAGAGAGAAAGCCAAGGGCTTCCCCAACAGGTGAAACATGGAGGCCTTTGGGAAAGCCTCTGACGTGTGCTACTGGACATGGAAGACGAAGCATGCAACTGGGAAGCGGGCTGGGCTGCGCCCTGATTCAATTTCTGGCCCTGCATCATCAGCTGCGTGACCTGGGCAGGGCCGATTAGTCTTTCCGAGACCTGACACACCCACGGGATGCTGAGAAGTGAAATTAAAGTGCTTCAGCAGCATCGGAGTCGGTGTTCACAGGCCATGCAAGGAAGGGTTTCTCGCTGATGCTGGTTAGAAGTCGTAAAAATGCAACAGGTGGTTCCCACAAATTGCTCTTGGCCTTTCTGACTCCCCCATGACATCACTAGACCCCACTGGGTCCAAGGGCTTGCTCAGTGAGTTAAATGGCTGGCCACTTGACCTGTGTGTCGGTCACATCACACCTGGACTTAGCGGAGCTGTCCATCTGCTGGCCACCTGGACTCTCGGAAATTGTGTCTTTGATAGCAAGTTCCTGGGGGCGCAGATGGTGGGTCTGTGTAAGGCTCCTGGAATTGCACGGAGCCCTAGGACAAAAGATGTGGATGGGTGGCTGGTGCTGGTGTGGGGAAGATAAACTGAAGGAGAGCTTGCCTTGGTAGGTTTACAACCAAAGGCCTTTCAATGCCCAAGAGACGAGGTGAGCAGGCCAGGCATCGTGGCTCACGCCTATAATCCCAGCACCTTGGGAGGCTGAGGTGGGTGGATCACTTGAGGTCAGGAGTTCAAGACCAGACTGACCAACATGGTGAAAACCCATCTCTACTAAAAATACAAAAATTAGCCAGGTATGGTGGCATGTGTCTGTAATCCCACTTACTCAGGAGGCTGAGGTAGGAGAATCACTTAAACCCAGGAGGCAGATGTTGCAGTGAGCTGAGATTGTGCCACTGCACTCCAGCCTGGATGGCAGCGTGAGACTCCACCTAAAAAAACAAAAGACTAGGTGAGTAGGTTTGTCTGTGAGCAGGTTTTGCTAGTTTAAGTTTTAATTTTTAATTTCTGTGGGCACATAGGTGTATATATTTATGGGACACCTGAGATGTTTTGATATAGGCATGCAATATACAATATACAATCCTGGGAAATGGGAAATCCATCCAGCCCCTCAAGCATTTATCCTTTGTTTTATGAACAATCCAGTTATACTCTTTCAGTTATTTTTAAAGGTATAATTACATTATTTTGGCTATAGTCACCCTGTTGGCTATTAAACACTAGATATTAATAATCACATCATGAAGAGTAGGGTATCCAGACCCTCAAGCATTTATCCTTTGTTAGTTATTTTAAAATGTACAATTAAGTTATTAATGACCATAGTCACCTTCTTGTGCCGTCAAATAGTAGGTCTTATTCATTCTTTTTTTTTTTTTTTGAGACAGAGTATTATTCTGTTATCCACGTTGGAGTGCAGTGGTGCATATCTGCTCACTGCAACCTCTGCCTCCCAGGTTCAAGTGGTTCTCCTGTTTCAGCCTCCCAAGGAGCTGGGATTACAGGTGTGCACCACCACGCCCAGCTGGCAATGTTGACAAAAAGAGAAGAGAAGCCATAGACTTGGAGAAAATATTTGCAAATCATCTATCTGATAAAGAACTTGCATCCAGAATATGTAGAGACTGACCCGGTTCCAAGCACTGTGAACAGTGGTTTCCAGGCGCACTTCCTGCATGCCCAGCACCACCCCCAAAAGAGTTATCACAATTCCCATTAACATTTCTTTTGGCCATGGGCAGTGGCTCTTGCCTGTAATCCCAGCACTTTGGGAGGCCGAGGCAGGTGGATCACCTGAGGTCGGGAGTTCAAGACAAGCCTGACCAACATGGAGAAAACCTGTCTCTACTAAAAATACAAAATTAGCTGGGCATGGTGGCACATGCCTGTAATCTTAACTAGTTGGGAGGCTGAGGCAGGAGAATCACTTGAACCCACGAGGTGGAGGTGGCAGTGAGCTGAGATTGAGCCATTGCACTCCAGCCTGGGCAACAAGAGCGAAGCTCTGTCTAGAAAAAAAAAAAATTCTTTTTATGAAAAGAAGTCTTGCTCTGTCATCCAGGCTGGAGCGTAGTGGCATGAATATGGCTTTCTGCAGCCTCAACCTCCCAGGCTCGAGTGATCCTCCCACCTCAGCCTTCTGAGTAACTGGAACCACAGGCACACACTACCACATCAGTCTAATTTTTTTTTTTCTGTAGAGTCAAGGGTCTCACTATGTTGCCCAGGGTGGTCTCAAACTCCTGGACTCAAGAGATCCTCCTGCCTAAGCCTCCCAAAGTGCTGGGATCACAGGCACAAGCCCATTTTGGAGATGAAGAAATTGAGGCCTGGAGAGATGAAGTATTGATACATCTAAGGTCAAGTTCTGAAGTTCAGGTGGAGCCAGGACCCAGGTGTGTCTGGCTCTAAAGCAGTGATTGTTAGTCTTGGCTGCACATTTAGAAACACCTGGAGGGCTTTATGAAATTGCAATGCTGAGTCTGAACCCCAGAACAACTACATCAGAATCTCTCAATGGTATTTTTTTTCTGTTTAATTCTCCAGGCAATTCCATGTGTAGCCAAGTTTGAGGAGCACTGATTTAAAGTGAGGGACCTTAATCTCTCAGCCAGCATTTCTCAGACCTGGGATCTTCCTTAAAAATATACAGACTCCCAGGCCTCTCTCCTGTAAATGCTGAACTAGATGCCTGGGACAGGGTCTAGCAACTCGTGTTTTCCACAATCACCCTAGGTGAACACGATTACTAGACCCGTGTCTAACCTACCTTCTCCCATCTCCAGGGCTGAAAGGAACCAGACCAGTGGGCCCTGGTCACTGGCCCCTGACAGGGAGGGCAGGAGTGTGTGCTCCTAGCAGCATGTGCCAGGGGAGCCTTGGGCCTTGGAGCAGCTGGGGCAGCAGGTGGGGAGGAGGGGAGGAAGATTGACCGTTTGCGTCCATATACATTATTCCCTGAAGACAGTACCACCCATCCCACTGCTAGCCCTGGAACAATTCAGTCTGAACCAGGCTGTTGCAGAAAGTGGTCTTCCTTTCCCCTTCCCTTCTCCCCTCCCCTCCCTGCCCCTCCAGTCCTCTCCCCTCCTTTCCCCTTCCCCCCCTTCCTTTCCCCTCCCCTACCCACCGTTCCCCTCCCTTCCCTTCCGTTCCTTTCTTCTTCTTATTTTTTTTTTTTTTTTTTTTTTTTTAAGATGGAGTGTCACTCTGTCGTCCAGGCTGGAGTGCAATGGTGCAATCTTGGCTCACTGCAACCTTCGCCTCCCAGGTTCAAGCAATTCTCCTGCCTCAGCCTCTCGGATAGCTGGGATTACAGGCATGCGCCACCACGCCCGGCTAATTTTTGTATTTTTAGTAGAGATGGGGTTTCACTATGTTGGCCAGGCTGGTCTGGAACTCCTGACCTCAAGTGATCCACCTGCCTCAGCCTCCCAAACTGCTGGGATGACAGGCGTGAGCCACCACGCCCAGCCTTGTTTTCTTCTTTCTTGTAGTTTGGAAATTCCCTTTCCTGGGTGGAAGCAATGGCTTAGGGGGCACAGGGTGGGACGAGAAGCCCAGACTGCAGCAGGTGCCCCAGGGAGTTTATCCCACGTGGACAAAAATAGGGCCTTGTGGAAACACATGTGAATCCCGGGGCATCCTCCCCTTTGCCCACACGTTGTGAAGCATCTGCGCCTCCCACATGGGGCTGCGAGACTCAGGCAATTAGGGCTCTGTCTTTTAAAAGACAATTGCTGCAAGCCAGCTGGCTCCTAGGGGACACTAGGGGGCTGAAGAGAATGAGGAAACTCCAGGAAGACAGAAATAGCCTCTTTAGCTCAGATCAGATTTTTAACAGCTTTGCCTTCCTTATTGGTGCTTCCCAAGGCTAAGCCCCACTCAGGAACAGAGGCATTGTCTTGTGTCTGCAGGCAGACAGAGGGGACATTTAAAGACTGGCCCAGTGATGGGAAGACAACCCATTCAAGGACCCAGAGCAAGCTCTTTCTCATAAGCTCACAGGGCACGCAGATGAATGGCGAGGTCAGCAGAAGGCGTCTCAAGAGGTCTCCCCCAGCCTCTTATGAGACAAGTGTTACAGGGTGGGCTTCCCAAGCAAAGTCTGAGCAGGGCTGTCTGCAGGGGGGTGACAGAGTAGGGACAGGAGCAGTGTCGCTGCCCTCTTGGGGTTTTAGGGGGGGAGATCCTTCCCCGTGAGAACCTAGAGTCCCAGAGGCATGCAGAACACCACCGTGAGTCTCAAATGCAGGAACACGCAGAATCAGGGACACCGTGGTCCAGACATCAAAGATTCAGGCGTCTCCTGCATCCCCGGGGAGGCAGTCAGTTGGGAACCTTCACTGACTATAAAAACAGAACTTGTCTTGTGCAGTGAGAATGAGCAAAGTAATTCCTGGAGAGAACCTCCGGTGGCTTAAGGGAAAGTGTGTTTTCCAAGCCGGGAGGGAGGCCAAGGGAGTGATGGGGAGGGGCCGTGCCGGCGTGGGAGACTGGGAAGGAGGCACACTAGAAGACTGGCCCTACGCATTGAACTCCCTGGTGGAGTAAGGAGATGAGAACACTTCCTCTTCTTCTTGGTCCCTGGCGCAGCCCCTACTGGGTTCCCGGGACTGGTGGGCTCTCCACAGCACCTGGCAGGGGAGGGCTTCCTTCCCTCTTTCTTTGTTGTTTTTGAGACAGAGTCTTGCTCTGTCACCCAGGCTGGAGCATGGTGGTGCGATCTTGGCTCACTCCAACCTCCGCCTCCCAAGTTTAAGCGATTCTTGTGCCTCAGCCTCCCGAGTAGCTGAGACTATTGGTGCGTCCCACCATGCCAAGCGAATTTTTTTTTTTTTTGAAAAGGAGTCTCACTCTGTCACCCAGGCTGGAGTGCAATGGCCTGACCTCAGCTCACTGCAACCTCCACGTCGCAGGTTCAAGCAATTCTTCTGCCTCAGCCTACCAAGTAGCTGGGACTACAGGTGTGAGCCACTGCACTCAGCCAGAATTTTTGTATTTTTAGTAGAGACGGGGTCTTGCCATGTTGGTCAGACTGGTCTTAAACTCCTGACCTCAAGTGATCCACCCACCTGGGCCTCCCAAAGTGCTGGGATGAGCCACGACGCCCGGCTTTCCGGTCCTTGTGCACCTTCTGGAATTCCAGGGTCCTAATAAACTCACTCTAAATCCTCAAAAGAGGCAGACCTCCCTAAAAAGCCCCATTTATTTCCCCCCAGGCTAGCACTAAGCATGGCTGAGCCCCATAGGGAAGGTGAAGGTTGAGGGCAGGGAGAGGTGGAAAGAGGTCCCCAGAATTGGAGAGCGACAGTGATCAGTGTCTCCCTGCCCTCACCACTACTACGTGGTCTCCCTGATGGAAAGACTGTGGTATTTTATTCACTCCCATCCCTAGGGCCTGGTACATAGAAGGGGCCTAAGACTCCTGTCACCTTCTGCATTAGTGACTGTGATACCAATGCCTACCAGGCTTCTCTCCAGAGCTCTCTCTGCTGACCTTGAAAACCAAGCAAAGAACTTGAAACAAAGGATTCGAAAGGAAAACACATAGGGTCTGAAAGCTGGGAGAGGATGCACTTCTGTGGTTGAAAAAAAATGAATGTGGTAAACCTTGACCTTGAGCAGGAAGAAGGAACTGCACACGCCCGGGAGGAACTCGCCAACTGTGTGACCTTGGTCACACGAGAATGCCAGCTCCCAGGTTGAGGAAGAAATGAAAGAAAGCACTTAAAACACCTGCCACATAGCAGGTGTGCAATACTGTTAATTTACTTCCCTCTATCCTGAGCAGAAAGCTCTCTTCTTAAAGGGCCCATCTTCGCATCACCTTAGCCCAAGGTGGTTGTTTTTTTTTCTCCATCCATTCAGCTGGAACTGAGGGGGTAGCGGGGGTACCAGGGTGTTCAGAGACTGCAGGGTCCGGCGACTTGCAGCAGATCCCGCAGAGCGAGGATTAAGGGGACAGAAGGCACTAGGAGCGCTACTCCTGGCATCCACCAACCGGCAGAGCTATCCCAGAAGGAAGCCCCCCCCAAGAGGAATTTTTGGCATTCTTGGTGATTATTACCCTAGAGGTCTCTCCGCATAGCTCTCCACTCTCGTCTTTAGCCTCGGATGTCCTTCTGGGGCCCGCCCCTTACCCTGGGTCCGCTCCTCCTGCTTCTGGGCCTCTGGGGAAGTGCCCAATCCAACGACCCCGGCTCCCGTGCTCCTGAAACGGCGGCGTTTACCGGTTGCCTGGCAACCCTGGCCCGGCTCCGGACGCGGCAGGACGCAGAAGGACCTCGGAGCACGTGACTCCCGTCCTGCCACGTCGGAAGCGCAGCCCATTCCTCTTTTTAGAGGTCTCCGGAGTTAGGAGTAAAATTAACCAACAAGTTGGTAACATGCCAGTAGTGATGATGAACATTTGTAGGGGTGTTGCCAAGGCGCCTATCCAAGCCTACGTTGGTATGCATTTGCATCGAGCAAGGTACCCAGAAAATGCAGGGAAGAATAGTTAGCGCCTGGGAAGCCGTGATCCCTGGGTGGTGATGCTGGTCTCTGCTTAGGATCTTGGTCGACGGTTTGGTCATGCCTTCCTTCAGTCTCCTCAACCATGAAGTGGGAATACAACCCCGCCCTCCCCTCTGCTACCATCCTTCCTGCACTTTGTGTAATAAACACATCTTCCTGTACCACCAGAATGGAAACTCCTTGGGTGTAGAAGCTGGGGATTTTTACAGCTTAGCTGGGTGGTTGGCACAAAATGTACTGTGTTCATTGAATGAATGAATGAACGAATGAAACGACTCATGTTTCTCAGGGGGTTAAGGCAATTGACATCATGTAAATTAAAACAAGGAAATTTGGGACTAGAAAAAAATGAGTCTGAATCCCAGCTTGGCTACATACTAATCTTGTGACCCTGGTCAAGTCACTTTCCTTTTCTAAGACTCAGCTATCCTCACCTGGAAAGTGGCAGGACACTGGCGGTGCTTATTACATAATCAGAAGGATTAAGTGAGAGCCAACATGGGAGCGTGTCCCGACCCATCCAGAGTTACTGGTGTCTGAATGAACAGCAGCTCTGGGAATGAGGTTATCCCGAGTTCAGACGCTGACATCGGAGATTTGGACTGGGAGAGAAACGGAGTGCGTCATCCAATAAGTGGGACTGGGTTTGGAACTGAGCCTTGAAAAATGGTTATGAAAAAAAGAAGAAAAAAAAACAGAAAAAGAATGCAATGGCATGCAAGAAAAGAGAAAAAAGAAAGAAAAGTGGTTATGAGTTGCAGGGAAGAGGAGTGGGGAGAGCATTCCAGATTGGGGGAGGGCATGGTGTGAGCAAGGAAGGAAGGTGGGGGTCATCATGGAAGAAAGGCATTTTGCGGGGATGGTGGGTGGATCAGTCTGGCTGAGGTTGAGAGTCCCTGCAGGGGAAAAATGAGAGAGGAATTTGCAAAGGTCAGCTGGGACCAGCCTGTGTGTGTGTGTGTGTGTGTGTGTGTGTGTGTGTGTGTGGTCGGGGGGCGGGGTCCCAAGAGAGGCGGGCTGAGGGGCCCAGACAGCTTCCCATGGGAAGCCCTCAGCAGGTTTGGGATCTGTGAAAGGACAGGAAGGAAGCAAATGTTTTTCTCCCACTTCCCAACTTCTCCATAAGCGTGTTGTCACCACTACCCACCTGCCCTTAGTGGGACAGGTACAGGGAAATTCCCAATGAGATGTCACCTTGCAGGGCCACACTAACCAAAGACAAGCCGCTAAATGACTGCTGCCACCAACCTCTCCTGATCCGTCCGGCTCCAACCAGTTTCTTGGGACAAAGAACTCTTAAGGGTGGGTGCTGGGCGTCCTGACAGGGGCTGGGTGGAGGAGCTCCTGAAAGCCCCACTGAAATGGCTTTAAGGGCTGGGTGCAGTGGCTTACACCTGTAATCCCAGCACTTTGGGAGGCTGAGGTGAGGGGATCACCTGAGGTCTGGAGTTCAAGACCAGCCTGACCAACATGGAGAAACCCCGCCTCTGCTGAAAATACAAAATTAGTCGGAAGTGGTGGCGCATGCCTGTAATCCCAGCTATTCGGGAGGCTGAGGCAGGAGAATCGCTTGAACCCGGGAGGTGGAGGTTGAGTGAGCCAAGATTGTGCCATTGCATTCCAGCCTGGGCGACAAGAGCAAAACTCCATCTCATTAAAAAAGAAAAAAAGAAATGGCTTTGAGTGGTCAGAGGTGAATCAGACCCAAAGTCTCCAAGAGTAGGAAATGATCCACTCCATGATGGGGCAGTGACCGGCTGGGGTTGCAATCATAATTCAACCCTCTCCACTCCACCTCCAGCCCTGGGAAGCCGAGGGCTTTCTGCAGACACATTATTTCGTGGGTAGGAGTGGGTTAGAAAGGGAAATAGGAGAAGTTGAAAGGAAACTGCAGCCACCTTTACCATGTTATCCAACAATTTATTACAGGCTCCCCACCCCCACCCTCACCCAGAAGGCTGCAGGCTGCTGACCACAGAGGGCAGCTCTGTTCACTGGCCAAACAGTCACCCCTTGGCAGGCCCGCCTCAGCATGAGGTCATATAATTAGGAGTTTTCAAAAGACTCTAGTTCGAAAACAATTGCGGTGCCTCTCAGATCTTCACCCAATCACAGCATAATTGACAACTGAAATCCTTAGCTGAGAGCAGCCCCTGGGCCTGGACATCCCCAAGCCAATCCGCAGCCCATGGCACTGCTGTGTCCCTCTTTGGTCCCCATTTGTGTGTGTGTGGCAAAACACCCACAAAATTTACCATCTTAACCATTTTTCAGTGTACAAGTCAGTGGTATTAATTTCATTCACATTGCTATTTGGTCTTGCTCTGTCACCCAGGCTGGGGTACAGTGGCATAATCATGGCTCACTGCAGTCTCCACCTCCAGGGCTCAAGCGAGCCTCCCTCCTCAGCCTTCCAAGTAGCTGGGAACACAGGTGCACATATCCATGCTCAGCTAACTTTTTTCAGTGTTTGTAGAGACAGGTAAGAGGCAGGACTTGATTCTGGAGGCAGAGCTCAGACACCAGACCAGACTGAGGACTAGCTAAAGCAGGGAAGAAACGGCAGCAGCTCTCCATAAGACACACCCACCACTGTGCTGTGTCAGTTTACCATTGCCATGGCAACACCTGGAGGTTATCTGCCCCTTCCATGGCAATGACCCAATGACCTGAAAGTTACCACCCTTTTCTAGAAATGTCTGCATGCTTCATCTCTTAATTTGCATGTAATTAAAAATGGGCATAAATATGACTGCAAACCTGCGTCTGAGCTGCTAGTCTCTGCACACTGCCTACGGGTGGCCCCACTCTGCAGGGGCAGTGGTGAGCTGCAGCACTGCCACCTGAGTCAAGCAGTTTTCTTCCGCCACCTTCAATTCTTTCCTGGGCAAAGCCAAGAACCCTCCTGGGCTAAGCGTCAATTTGGGCCTTGCCTGCCTTGCATTGACCCTATGTTGCCCAAGCTGGTCTCCAGCTCCTAGGTTCAAGCAATCCTCCTGCCTTGGCCTCCTGAAGTACTGGGATTACAGGTGTGAGCCACTATACCCAGCCTGTTTTTCTTTCTCTCTCTCTCTCTCTCCCTCCCTCCCTCTCCCTCCCCCTCCCTCCCTCTCTCTTTCTCTTTTCTTTCTTTCTTTTTTCTTTCTTTCTCTTTCTTTCTTTCTCTATCTCTTTCTCTTTCTTTCTTTTTTCTTTCTTTTCTTTCTTCCTTCCTTCCTTCTCTCTCTCTCTCTCTCCTCTCTCTCTCTCTCTCTTAGTTTTGTGAATCAGGGTCACCCAGGCTGGAATGCAGTGTGCAATTTCACCTCACCACAACGCCTGTAATCTCAGCACTCTGGGAGGCTGAGGTGAGTGGATCGTGAGGTCCGGAGTTCGAGACCAGCCTGGCCAATATGGTGAAACCTGGTCTCTACTTAGCCCCACCACAGCTCAAATGATCCTCCCACCTCAGCCCCCTAAGTAGCCAAGACCACAGGTGCACACCACCACACCTGGCAATTTTTTGTAGAGACAGAGTCTTGCCATATTGCTCAGGCTGGTCTCAAACTCCTCAGCTCAAGCGATTTACCCACCTCTGCCTCCCAAAGTGCTGGTATTATAGGCGTGAGCTACCACACCCAGCCTTGCTCTATCTTCCTGAAGGCAGATTATCTACATACATTATTTGGAATCCTGCATGAGAGATTCGCTACTCGCTTTTTTAGACTTAACTTTGCTTGGCTTATAATGTGCAATGCAATAACATTTGGTAGGAACCATCTGCTCTTCCCGCCAGTGCTGAAAGCAAGCGTCAAGTGGTTTGCAGGAATGAGGCACACGGCACATTCCGCCGGCTCACTGCTGTGGCACCCCTCACCAAAGCATCTACCAGCCTGGCCAGCTTCCTTCCAGGACTGCAAGTGCCTGGAAAGTGCAGACCTCACTCGATTCATCTGCAGAGTCACACTGCTTGTGGCACGGCCTGGGGTGTGACAGCTTCTCAGGATGGCATTCATCACATCAACAGCAAATCCACCTAGCCCACCTTGTTAGCAGTTACGTAACACAAGTTGCACTTTGGCTAACGCAGACCAGACCTCTCTCTGCCATTCTGCCACCCCAGGGCAAGGCTCCCTTGCATTCTTTCATTTCTTTTTTATTTTTTTATTTTTCTTTTGAGACAGAGTTTCACTCTTTTGCCCAGGCTGGAGTACAGTGGCGTGAACTTGGCTCACGGCAACCTCTGCCTCCTGGGTTCAAGTGATTCTCCTGCCTCAGCCTCCTGAGTAGCTGGGATTATAGGGATGTACCACCACACCTGGCTAATTTTTGTATTTTTAGTAGAGATGGGGTTTCGCCATGTTGGCCATGCTGGTCTTGAACTCCTGACTTCAGGTGATCCATCTGCCTTGGCCTCCCAAAGTGCTGGGATGACAAGCATGAGCCACTGCGCCCGTCCTCCCTTGCATTCTTTCTGGAACTGTAGTCCTAGTGTCAGTCCTGTTGAGCCCTCCTCAAGGCCCCTTGCCCTCTCTTTTTCTTTCTTTCTTTTATTTATTTATTTATTTATTTTGAAAGAGAGAAAAGAAGAAAGAAAGAGTGAAAGAAAGAAAAAAAAGAACGAAAGAGAGAAAGAAAGAGGAAGAGAAAGAGGGAGAGAGAATGGGATTCTTGTTCTATTGTCCACTCTCACTTTCTTTCCTCTCACTTTCTTTCTTTCAAAAATAAAAAAAATAAAAAAAATAGTAATATGGCAATTATATAA